>CAWUFW010021566.1:0-117471 GCA_963921515.1 Calotriton arnoldi
CAGGTGTAAGGGCAGGGACCAAAAGGTCCCGTCCCTGGGGTGGGTACACCCCCTATTCTGCCACTCTCCAGTGGGAGGGGGCAGGAGCCTGTCCCTGGTTGGCTGGGTCCCCCATCCTCAAGATGGCGGGGACTCGAGTTTGTGATTCACCTCGCCTCCCCCACCTTAGGGGTGGGGTTGGCAGAGGTGGGCACAACCCATTTCCTGTCTCTGGTTTTCCCCGGTTCTCCCGCCAGAAGTGGGGGTAGAACCAGTGGGGACCAGTTTGCTGGGAGGAGTAAATGGTCTGGGGAAGCTCAAAAGGCGGCAGGCCTTTGAAGCTTCCCCTGCCCATCCTGGGGGAGGAGTCTTTGGCACCTCGCCCCAGGATGCGCATTGTTTCAGGACCCTGAGAGCAGAGGCTCTCGACCCAGGGGTCCAGAAACATGTCTGGTGGTGGCAGCCTGGGCAGCCACTCAGTCCGGACACTGGAGGTCGGGTTGGTTTCAGGGGGCATCTCTAAGATGCCCTCTGGAGTGCGTTTTACGTTAAATCCCACACTGGCATCAGTGTGGGTTTAATGTGCTGAGAAGTTTGATACCAAACTTCTTAGTTTTCAGTGGGGCCATGATGGTGCTGTGGAGTTCGTAATGACAGACTCCCAGCACCATATACTCTTAATGGCAGCACTGCACTTACAATGCCCAAGAATGGACGTGGGCACTGTAGGGGCACAGGGCTCATGCCTCTGTGCCCTCACCACTGGCGTAGTGCACCCAGCTAGAGGGGTGGCTGACCTAGGCCAGGGCAGTGGCTGGCAGGCATGGCACACAGGGATGTGTGCCATGTCGACTCTTCACTTTTGTTCTGCACCAAGACACGCAGCCTGCAAAGGCAGTGTGTGTGTGTAAGGTACAGGGTCCCTAAGGGTGGCACAACAAGTGCTGCAGCCCTTAGGTGCCTTCCCTGGTCACAGTGCCCTGGGTACCCATGGTACCATTTACCAGGGGCTGACCTGTGGCCAGGGATGCCAATTGGGTGTAGGCATCAATGCAGTTTTAGGGAAGGAACACAGGCCCTGGGTACCTGGTTGGCAGGAGCCCAGGGCACACTCAGTCAAAGCACATCAGCAATTCAGCAAAAAGTGGGGGCATACCATGCAAGAAAGATGGCACATTCTCACAGGGCTTGATCCCTTTTTATTTTATGAGATGAAGTGTGAGGGGCTAGAACTCCGTCAACCAGGTCTACAGCAGAGCATTCAGGTAGGTAATGGCCATTAATCAATAGGAAAAACATAGTCACCAATCCAATCCACATGAAGAGGAACACCATCGTAAGTACAATCCAGACGTATGTCCATGGCGGGACCAGGTAAGTTCTTTTTAACCAGGAAATGAGAACACAAATCCGTGTAGGGGGCTCTGCCACAGACGAAGATAACGAAGATGAATCAGAAGAAAAGTTATCTCGGCCATATAATAGTCCCTGGAACCTAGCTGAAACAATGGGGGCTGTTCTTCATTGGAAGGTGAATGAATTGTAGTTTCAGAAAGGCCAATTATAATTTTGACTGGTGGGGAAGCATACTCATTCTCCACAGTTGTAGATGTAGAAGGTAAAACAGGCACAAATCAATTGAAGATTCCATCTCCCCCTCGATTTATTGGGGAGTTGTCGGGGAAACAGAAGCCATTGGATGAAGTGAAATATTCAGACGCGGAATGCTTGTAGGCATACTATTTAGTATCGGCCGTATGGTGTCGCTTGACATGCTCGATTGAAATGTATCGATTCTCCTTATGACCAGGTAGTGGAGGTAGAATCACAGTACGGGTGCCTTTCAAACCAAGGACTGGGACCAGTGCACGGTACGATGGACCAAATTCTTTTTTGTTCTCCACCTTCTCTCAGACCAGATCTCCAACTTTAGGAAGCCAGCCAGAAACCTGAATCAGCACCGCTGCATCCGTGGAAGAGGGCAAATGAGCTTTGCCTGTGAGTCTCGAGCCTTTTGTAGATCCTGTAACATAGCACAATGGTTATCTACGTCAAATGTTGCGACAGCCGCCACAACGTCTAGACCATCAAGGTCTGGCAAAAAAATGTTCATGCCAAAGAGCATTTCGTATGGGGTCCCCCCACCCAGAGATCTTCTAGGGAGATTAGTGTATGTTGGACTCCATAGAGATGAGCCAACCAGCCCTGCCCTGTACCTAATACCCTCGCCGTTAAAGATTGCTTTAAGTCATGGTTCATCCGCTCCACAACAGAATGGCCGATATGGAGACGAGAATTGCACCTGCACTCCCAGAGACTTCATCGCATGCCAGTAAGCCTTAGAGGCAAAAGCCGGACCTTGGTCTGAATCTAAAGTGCCATGGGCAAATGTCCCTACAAAGACACGCAAATCCTTTATAACAGTTCGAGAGTCAGCACTGCGTTGCGGCCAAACCCAAAGGAACCTAGTGTTCGAATCCACTGCAACCAAAATATATTTGAAAGCATTATCAGATGTTAAAGGACCAAAGTGATCAAGATAAATACAACCAAAAGGTTGATTTGAAATTAAACGCTGAGTATGAGGTGGTCGTGAAACTGTAGAAGGTTTAATCTGTTGACAAATGTCACAGGAAAGAACACAAACACTAATTGGAAAAACCACTCGAAAACACAGAAGATCTCCACCAGCAGGTTGGAGTCTTAATCTTGGACTTCAGAGCAACGTGCATCCGTCTGTTCTTCATCTGATTAAATCTTCGGACGAAGAACAGACAGATGCACGTTGCTCTGAAGTACTCGACCTTGATTTTTGGCTGTACTTACAAAGTGAAGGTTTTAACACTGGACTCCAACCGGCTGGTGGATGTCACGTGTCTCTGTGACATTGTCCATGATTAAGACTCCAACCTTCTGTGTATTCGAGTGGTTTTTCCAATTAGGAAGAATTCGCACAATTGATGTACTGCGACATAACATAATTAACTGACTTCATACCTTGGAGACCAATATTCGATCCCCGCTATTTCCTGACCTTTCGATCTTCCATTAGATCGCCTTTTCGTGCAATTTCATTGATTGAAGTTTCTTCCTTGTGGCTGTCCACCCCTCCCTCCATAGTCCTGAGGAAGACCTGCAGTGACGCTTATCATTCCGCGCCGTGTCCTGGGTCGAAACGTCAACACTTTTCCATCACACATGTCTACACAGTTCTCTTGACCAAAATTTATCATTATTGGGTCTTGCATTACATGTGTTAAATAAGGAGACAGGACAAAAATTCATAATATTCTTTTAATTTATGTCACATATGTATGTTCTGTATATAGTGTACCGTTCACTTCACCAGTCACCACATGTCACCTTCTCACAATAGTCACCTTTGTATTTTTCGCAATTTACTTGTATTTGTGACAGCCATTTAATATTCAATATATTTTTTGAAAATATAAGAGTAAATCAACTCTATCTGTGTTTTCTTGGTGTGTTCTTAACTAAAATCGTTTGTTCATTTATTGTGAATAAGAAATTGTGAAATACCTTTACCCTTGTATTGAATACAGTGATCACAGCAATTGTTTCACCCAACAGAACCAATTGTTTTCTATAGACCCAACAGCCGGCAGTGCAGACCCATCAGTGTAAATTATACATGTGTACTGATCAAGAGGGAATAGCGATAAAAGAGCGGGATAAACATGTGCATATTGTAAAAACTCCTGTGTTTGCAAAGAAGGGTCAAAGATAAAGTTGACATCAGCCGACGTCAAAGAACTAGCCCATTGTATCCAACATGGATGCAAGGCTTTAGAATTTGTTATGCAAGCCTTCGTGACTGCTTCTAAAGCAGGCACTGGCGAAACCATGAAAATGCGTTTACCCTGAGCCAGAGAGCGTTCTTTCAGAATCGCCATCTGAACTGCTGTCAAAATCTTTTCTGTAGAAGAAAAACGCATCTCAGCTTGAGTATACAAATGAGATTTATAAGCAATGGGAACCATATCCCCTTCATTAAAAGTCACGTAAGTAAATCCTAATGCTCCTGGTACAATCCTTATGACCAAATTTGTTGTATTGTATCTTGTTAACAAGAATTGAGTCGCAAGCAGATCAGACTTCAAAGACCTAAGGACAGCGGTATGTTCCGGAAGCCAACTGGAAGATGAAAAAGATGGTTGTATCAACGCGTAGAGCGGTTTAATACGCTGGGCATAATCAGGAATGCAAGTCCTGCCGAAATTTAAGAAACCCAGCAAAGATTGCAATTTATTGAGGGTAGATGGAGGTTGCACTTGAGCACATTCCTCCAAAAAGTGGGGGGCCAACCCCTACCTTCGTTATTGAGTTCATAACCAAGGAAAAGAACTGCCAAAAAGGCAATATGTGACTTCGCAAAATACAATTTGTAGCCTAACTTCGCAATATGTGTGACAATGCGGTCCACGCGCATAAGATGTGGATTAATTTCATCATTCGTCAAAAAAATGTCATCGACATACGAAAAGGCATCAGGGTCAATCTCATGTAAAATTTAAACAATGCGTGCCGCAAACACGCCTGAGCTATTCTTATATCCCATTGGCAATCTTGCATATCGTCGCTGATTGCCCAGAGTGCTGAATGCGGTCAAATCGCGGCTTTCAGGAGCCAAAGTGCGGCTGAAAAATCCATTGGAAATATCCAATGTAGTTTTATATTTTTTTCGAACAATGTTGTTTACTAACGCAGAGCTACGTGATTTCTGTACCGCAAAGGTATGAACATGACTGTTCAAATGTCTGTAGTCTGAAACTATATGATATGAACCGTCCGGTTTCAATATCGGAAAAAGAGGATTATTCATTAAAGAAACGCAGGGTTCAATCACACCCTTATATTCCAATTGAGTCAAAATGTCACCCACGGACGCTTTAGCGTCTCGTTTGATTGGCTATTGCGGTTGGGGCTGTGGTGTAGAACTCGAAGGAATCACATGTACTGGTGAATCTTTGTTCCAACCTGCCTGATTGTGATATAACGCAGGAGCCAGGGCTAATGCCCACTCCGAAACATAAGCAATTTTAGCCTCATCAGGTACATATTGCGAAAAATTTAGTAAAATAACATCCTCCCCTCTGAAGGAAGCAAGGACAAAAGTGGGAGGCCAATCAACCTCCACCAACAAAATATCATAAGAAGAGTTAGATTATCCCAAAAGACTGCTTTCACAGCGCCTTTAATATCACCTTCAATTTGGAGGCTCACTTCATAAAGCCTATCAGGAGGAGAACCACGAGTGTCAGCTGTTTCAACTGTAATAAAAGTATCAGTTGCTTTCGCCTCCAGACGCTGGTGGAGTGTCTGCCGCACTATGGTAACCTCCGCCGTGCTGTCGAGGAGGGTTACCGCCCAACTCCTGTCGAGGAGAAGGGTTCTCACCGTCTGAGGCATACTTTGCAGTCAAAGCAGCAACTTTTTTCTTCTGAAATGGGGCTCGATATTGAGGTGGTTCCTACTGCTTGACTTTAACGTCAAACTGGCGCTGCAGGTCACGTCTCGCCTGCGTAGACTCACCTTGTCTGCGATCCTGTCGCCCTAATCCGCCAAATTGTTGATCTGACGATTCCTGAAAGGAACGAGGACAATGACGATCTGAAAGAGACACGTTAGTGACAGATTCCTTACCTTAGAATATCCCCAGGCGTCAGGCTGGATCCGGAAAGTTTTGCGTAGCAGTACCCTTGCGCGTCGGTAGGCGGCGTCGTGCGGCTCCGCGTCCGTCGTGGGCGTCGGGATCGCCGGGATGACGTCGCGGGCAGTACTTAGACGCCGCCCATGCGCGCTGACGTCAGTTCTTTCTTTTTCCGCGCCAGTAAGCGCAGATCCGGGAAGAGCAGTGCCCTAGTCATTTTTTGACTAAGGTTTTTGTGATTTTTATCACTGTTTTTCCTCAAGTCGTTCGACTCCGACGGTGTCAGTAGGGATGCCTGGCTTCAAGCCATGCGACGCCTGTGGTCGGATGATGTCGATCACGGACCCGCATTGAGACTGTCTCTACTGCCTCGGGCGCGACCACGACTCCAAGTCGTGCCCCGACTTCCGGGCCTTGCATCCGAAGGCTTTGCGAGAGCGGTCTCGAAAGCTCCTCGAGGTCCGGCAGTCGGCTCCGCGCCAATCCAAGCCCCGGTCACGTGAGAGGTCGAGGGGCCGGTCGCGGAGTCCTCATCGGTTGTCGGGGTCAAAGTCTTCGCACTCCTCCGGTAAGTCGAAGCACAAGAAGTCGAAGAAGCGTCATCGCTCGACGACTTCCCCTCGCCGGTCTCGCGACTCGGCTGAGAGTCCTGTCGGCACCGTCCTCGCCCCCGCGGCTCCGGGAGTGCCTGTGGAGCCGCCGCCGCATTACCCCCCTTATCCGGGTTCGGCGGCGACTCCGGCCGAGATACAGGAGTTCCTGTCGGCCATGGCCCGCCTCTTCGGGCCTCAAGGTCCCCCCGGTGCGCCTTCGGGCCCCGCAGGCCCTCCTGGGGTTCCTACGGTGCCGCCGGCGACTCCGGTCCCGGCGCCGCCAGCGACGCCAGCCTCGGTCCCGGCCCCGGCCTCGACCCCGGCTCCGGTGTTGCCGCAACCCCCATCGACGCTGGTTGACCTGACGACACCTCCACCGGCGCCGATGTCCCCGGTGCCGTTAGATGAGACCTTGGGTCCCACATGTCCCTCCTCCTTACTTTGAACCTGCATTGGAGGACTAAGAGGACTTGGAGGGGTCTGAGGACCCTCTCACTGCCCAATGTGATTTTGATCAGGACTGGGCTGAGGAACATGGGGATGCCAGTGGTCTGGACACCTCTCCTGACACTGGCATGCTGTCTCCTCCTTCCGTGGCAACGGAGGAGGGAGCAAACTTTGCAACGGTGTTGCGTAGGGCAGCTGAGGCCTTACACCTCCAGTTACCTACAGTGGCTGTCGGGACTAACCTCCTGACGGAAGTGCTTCAGCCGGCGGCTACCTCCTCGGAGCCACTGCTGCCGTTCAACAAGGCACTTTCTGACGTTCTTTTGGGCACCTGGTCCAAGCCCACCACAGGGGCTCCTGTGGATGGGAACGTAGCCCGACGCCATCGCCCTGCTCCGGGCGACCCCCTGTTTCTCTCCCAACACCCCACCCCTGAGAGCTTGGTTGTCCAAGCCTCTGCTTCCCAAAGTGCCTTCCCTACCGCTCCCCCGGATAGGGAATCCAAAAAACTGGATCAATTTGGGAAGAAGGTTTTTTCTTCCTCCAGTGCTGGCTTGCGGTCTGTCAACACCACTTGCCTCTTGGGCCGAAATTCCCGCTCCTTGTGGGATTCGGTGGCGCAGGTTCTGCCCCAGTGTCCTGAGGAGGTCCAGGCACTGCTTTCCCGCACCATTGCGGAAGCAAGAGATGCGGTGAAGTATACCATCAGATGTGGCCTTGATACCGCCGACTCGCTAGGCAGATCGCTTGCGACGACAGTGGCGCTGAGCCGTCACGCCTGGCTGAGAACCACTGATTTCTCGGGCGATGTCCAAAACACTCTTATGGACATGCCCTTTGATGGTGTCGGCCTTTTCGGGAACAAGGCAGACCATGCGCTGGAGCGTTTTAAGGACTCACGGGCTACAGCCAAGTCCCTGGGCCTTTCTGCTGTGCGCCCTCCGCAACAGTCTGCTTTTCGCCCCTCGTGGCCACGGAAGGGGTGCCCAGTCACGTCCACTGCCCAGCCACCGGCCCGCGCAGCAGGCATCTTCGCGTGGCCGAGGACGTGGCTCCCGCCGAGGCGGGTCGGGTAACCAGCGTGCGGGTCAGGCCACCACCCCCGCCCCGTCCGCGGCCTCCAAGCCCTCCTAGTCCTTCCTTTCAGGTCCACAGCATGCCAGTAGGGGGCAGGGTCCACCATCACCTTCACCACTGGCGTGCCATCACCTCGGACAAGTGGGTCTTGGACATTGTCCGAAGGGGCTACTCCCTCCCCTTCGTTACAACCCCCCCAGCCATGCCACCTCAATACCACTGCATGTCAGGGGATCACTTGGTGCTTCTTCAGAAGGAAGTTGCGGCCCTTTTGGCAAAGGGGGCCATTGAGCGCGTTTCGACCCCAGAAGTAGGGCGTGGTTGTTACTCCCGCTACTTTCTGGTGCCCAAAAAGGACAAGGAGGACATGGGTCCTATCTTGGACCTCCGGAACGTTAATCGCTTCCTCCGGAAGGAGAAGTTCAAGATGCTCACCCTAGCTCAGGTCTTGGCTGCCCTCGACCCTGGAGACTGGATGGTAGCGTTGGACTTGCAGGACGCATATTTCCACATCCCCGTCCTGCCGGCCCACCGGCGTTACCTGCGGTTCACGGTAGGCCACGAGCATTTTCAGTTCTCCGTGCTCCCCTTTGGCCTTACCAGCACCCCTCGGGTGTTCACGAAAGTGATGGCGGTGGTCGCAGCTCATCTGCGCCGGGCAGGGGTTCCAGTCTTCCCCTACCTCGATGACTGGCTGCTGAAGGCGGGCTCGTCCCAGGCAGTCGTCTCCCACCTCCAGACTACGGCCGAACTCCTGCACTCACTGGGGTTCTCCATCAACGTGCCGAAGTCGCACCTGATTCCTTCTCCACAGCTCCTTTTCATCGGAGCGGTTCTGGACACGACGCAGTTTCGGGTCTATCCTCCCGAACAGCGAGTCCGGGATATTCAAGCTATGATTCCGATCTTTCGGCCTCTATCCTGGGTTTCGGTACGGATGACCCTGAGGCTGCTGAGCCTCATGGTCTCCTGCATCCTGCTGGTCGATCATGCCAGATGGCATATGCGGGCTCTGCAGTGGGACCTGAAGTTCCAGTGGGCGCAGCATCAAGGCAACCTGTCCGATCACGTCCAGATCTCGGAGGGGACTGCAAAACAGTTTCAGTGGTGGCTCTCGAACCGGCAATGGGTCATGGGCAGATCCCTCTCCCTTCCCCAGCCAGAGCACACAGTTGTGACGGACGCGTCCCTCCTGGGATGGGGCGGTCACATGGGAGAGGCGGAGATCAGAGGCCTCTGGTCTCCGGCGGAGTCCCGGCTCCATATCAACCTTCTGGAGCTCCGGGCGATCCGACTTGCACTCAAGGCATTTCTTCCCTCTGTCAAGGGGAAGGTAGTGCAGGTGTTCACAGACAACACCACCGCCATGTGGTACTGCAACAAACAAGGCGGGGTGGGGTCGTGGACCCTATGTCAGGAGGCTCTGCGCCTCCAGACATGGCTGTAACATCAGGGCATATTCCTGATGGTTCAACACCTGGCAGGTTCCCTGAACGCCAGGGCGGACGAACTCCAGCCGCAGGTGCATGATGGATCACGAATGGCGTCTTCACTCGGACGTGGCGCAAGGACTCTTTCTACAGTGGGGAGAGCCTTGGTTAGATCTATTCGCCACCGAAGAGAACGCGCAATGTCATCAGTTCTGCGCGTTGGAATTTCCAAGGCGGCACTCGCTCGGCGACGCTTTTCGTCACGAGTGGAGTTGCGGTCTATTGTACGCCTTTCCGCCTATACCACTTCTACCCAGAGTGTTGAAGAAGATTCGGCGCGACCGGGCCCAAGTCATTCTTGTGGCTCCGGACTGGGCTCGAAGAGTTTGGTATCCCGAGCTACTCAGTATGAGCGTCGATCCCCCGATCCGTCTGCCTCTTCGGGAGGATCTTCTGTCGCAGCAGCAGGGGACGGACCTCCACCCGAACCTGTCCAGTCTCCAACCTGCTTGCGTGGAGTTTGAGCGGCGGCAGTTGATTCCTTTCGACTTGCCTCCCGAAGTTTGTGATGTGATTCTGGCAGCCAGGCGTCCCTCCACTAAGGTGGTATACGCCTGCAGGTGGAACAAGTTTGTGGCATGGTGCACAGCAAAGGCTGTGAATCCCCTTTCTGCCCCTCTTTCTGAGGTTCTTCTGTTCCTTCTTTCTCTGGCCCAGCAGGGTTCTGCCCTGGGTACCATCAAGGGCTATCATTGTGCAATCTCGGCCTTCCTCAGGCTCCCTGATCAGCCCTCCCTTTTCAAGTCCCCTGTTGTTAACAGGTTCTTAAAAGGCATTACTCACCTCTTCCCTCCTGTTCCGTTTGTGATGCCTCAGTGGGACTTGAACTTGGTTCTTACGTTTCTCATGTGCGCTCCCTTTGAGCCTCTGCATAACTGTCCTCTTCGTCTTCTGACTCTGAAGACAGCCTTTCTGGTGACTATCACCTCCGCTCCGCGGGTGAGTGAGCTCCAGGCTCTTTCTTGCAAAGCCCCCTTTCTGTCTGTCCATCCAGACAAGGTTGTTCTTAGGACGCGTCCGTCCTTTTTGCCAAAGGTGGTTACTGCTTTCCACATTGGGCAGACCATCACTTTGCCCACCTTCTTTCCGCCTCCGCATCCTTCTAGAGAGGAAGAGAGGCTCCACCGTCTGGACCCAAAACGTGCGATTTCTTTTTATCTGAACCCCACACAACAGTTCCGGGTGGACGACCAGCTCTTTGTTGGCTACGTGGGCGCCAAAAAAGGTCGGGCGGTACACAAGCGGACCATCTCCCGCTGGGTCGTCTTGTGTATCAAGGCCTGTTATTCTTTGGCTAAGAAGGAGCCTCCTTTTGGGTTGCGTGCCCATTCCACCAGGGCGACAGCCGCCACCACGGCTTTAGGACGTGGTGTCCCTTTGCAGGACATTTGTCAGGCAGCTACGTGGGCCTCGCTGCACACGTTTACCAAGCACTACTGCCTTGACAGCCAAGTCCGGAGAGACGGCTTCTTTGGCCGTTCTGTTCTCCGAGACTTCCTTGTCTGATCTTTGTTCGCAGACCCACCACCGGGGTTGGTATTGCTGGGGTATCTATTCTAAGGTAAGGAATCTGTCACTAACGTGTCTCTTTCAGATGCACAAGTTACTAACTTGTGTAACGATATATCTGTAAGAGACAGTAGTTAGTGACAGATTCCTACCGCCCCACCCATCCTCCCCGTTCTGCGAACTGATTTCTAGGGTTAAGGACATGCCTTTCAGGGCCCTAGTATTTTTCAGACACCAATGTCAGCTTCTTGCATGGCTCTGCGTTCCTGGCGCGGAAAGGCGTGTACAGAACTGACGTCGGCGCGCATGGGCGGCGTCTAAGTACTGCCCGCGACGTCATCCCGGCGATCTTGACGCCGACGACGGACGCGGAGCCGCACGACACCGCCTACCGACGCGCAAGGGTACTGCTACGCAAAACTTTCCGGATCCAGCGTGACGCCTGGGGATATTCTAAGGTAAGGAATCTGTCACTAACTACTGTCTCTTACAGATATATCGTTACACAAGTTAGTAACTTGTGCATCAGGAACCTGAAACCTCTTTGGTGTCTTAATTTTAGAGTGGTCATGCAAATCATATCTACCTTCAGAAGCGTCAGGTGGAGGCGAACCAGCACGAGAACCAGGCTTCTGTTGTTGCTGCCGCACATTTTTATTCCAAGTCATTTTAGGAAAGACTGGACGACCCTCCTTCTCAGGAGTGGGTTCACCGTGTGCCAGAATAAATGGCCGAATCCCTAAGCTATTGCAACCCAAGGATGTATACACATCCGCAATAATAATCAGTAACTGTCTCTCCCGATCCACATCCGCCACCGCCGCTAGGCATTGGCGGGCCTGCAAGAAAACTGCTTCTCCTTTAATGTTGGCCAGAATCATATCGGAGACAATAGGGAACATGCCCACTAACTTCATCCCCAAATCCAGGGCTGGACCAGCCCCTTGTTCATGCTGTGTCTTCTTCAGAACGATTGGCAGAACGCTCATGGAGGGGGTACCAAAGCACAGTGTATACACTGAAGCAAACACCGTCCTCCAGGTGGTGCAGTCCGCTAAAGAAGGAATCAGACCACTCGGCATACTCATTGTAAGGATCCTGTGTTTTTCAACAGGAGTCGTATGTGGAAAAACAGCCTCAAATTGCTCAATTATTTGTGCGATCCAAAATGGCAAGTCATCACGATTCTGAGGATGTTTGCCCATCACCGAGTTAATCATGACGGGACTAATTACAAGTCCTCCGCCCTGACCTGGTGCCAGAGGAGCAGCTCCGGCCGGAGCTGCTTGAAGTGCACGAGACAAACTGTATGACTCGTCTATGAAGATGAACCAACTGTGTGTATAACAGACGTACCTCTACGATAGTAACATTGAGATAATTTGGATGCGGTGTAAAACCAGCCAAAACAGGCCAAATGACCCCATCATCAGACAAGGGGCCCATTCGAATAAAAGAAACAGGGTGAGGAAGGGCGCCATTAAACCAAATAGTATGCTCCCAGGACATCAACGGAACTTCAAGTAATGCATAAGGACGATAAGCTGCTGGCAGAGCAGCTCCGTGTAAGTATGAAACAGATTGTCATTATCATCATTCGCGGGAAACGTGACCCAAGAATAAAATACCTCATAGCGGTATTGCGGATCCGCTTCAACTACAAAAATAAAGGTAGCCCCCGCAGGGGAGACTCCGTGTTGAGTTAGGTAAGACGTAACAGCTGCGCGGCTATGTGCCGCTATAGCGAACGGTTGTGCCATATGTAAAAAAGAAATGAACGTCTCAAACGGCAGTGCAATATAGGGTCAAAATACCTTTTAAACCTCAAGCTTGAAAAACCTACAGAAACAAATATAGGAGGCTAAGCCCCCGCACCACGGACGTCTCCGGGAACCGGGTGAGAGGGTATCGTGGACAAGCACAAGCACTACTCAGGGGTCCCGTGTATAAGTGCCAGACCAAACGTTGGCGGCGCCATGTTAAAGGGATTCTGCACAAACACAGACCTATGCGTAGGATTATGGTACCTTAGTACATAGGGACTGAGTTATCCTACCACCTTAGTACCCATGAGCCCAGGACCGACTAGCTATAGTGTCTCACTTGTTCTCCTACTCACTCACAGAGAAACAAATGATTAGACACCCCAGAATACAACACTCCCGAATCTCTCAGGAATCGCGGTTGCAGGACACATTCTTTTGTGCACACTCTTCTACTTGTCCACAATAAGTTCTGACAGAGATACGAACAAGTTTAAAATATTTATTTTAACTAACGTGCTCTAATATGCAGTATACGTCTCACAAAAAGCAGAAAAATGCATAATACAAATACTGTCAGCTTAGCAGTTAGTCCATAAATCATGAAAGGTGAAGTCATTATGAAAAGGCAGTAGAGCCTAACCTCCCTCCCCTTGCATAGAAGAAGTATTATTATATATTAGAAGATCTCTGGGCTTTGTCTGCAGATCCCATACCTTAGCCTATTGGTGGTAGATCTACATCATAGGTGCCATCTCGCTCTTCTCTCTGGAAAGGTCCCTCTCCAAGTGTGTGCTACCTATTTGTGTATTCCAATAAGACCAAAGTACGTTGTCCGAAACAACAGCTGTATCAATATGTTTTATCTAGGTGCTAAGGCCTGGCCAGAACAAAATAACAAGTGGCATTGTTTTTCGACCTTGCTCACAATGTTCAGACAAAATCCCAGGAACCTGCAGAGTATGAACACAGCAATGGGTTCTCATGTGAAAACGGCAATAGAGACTGTTGCAAAAATAAAGTCTTGTCGTAACGTGCGCAAAGCAGCAGGCAATCTGCAGCGTGCTCATGCTGACTTAGAGAAGACGATAATGTCCCCATGGGCCATGTGACAATTACTCTCTCAATGTGCCCCAACTGCTTGGACCAAGAGTGGTGTAGTTATTATATGTACTTTAGTAAGGGCCGGACTGGCAGTAGCAGACACCGGGCGCTTTTCCCGGTGGGCCGGAAGGGTGGGGGCTGTTTTTTTACCGGTTGGAGCTGTTTTTGTTACTGGGGGCTGGTTTTGCACAAGTGCTGCTAAATCGACCACTTGTGACAAAAGTGCAGCAGCCTTGGTCCCGCCAGCACCCCCCACCCCCCCGCCCTGGGGCCGTTCGGACGTAATTGCCAGGGCTGCTTTACTATCCTAGTCCGGCCCTGACTTTAGTGCTACCCGAAGGACCTGTCTCAATGTAATTAATCAATACATTTGAATAAGGCTATGCACATTCTCTATAAGGATGACAGCCAATGAGTAAAATTTAAAAGTTTATTCAAGGAATATAAACATAGAAATACATAAGCTGGATCATCAATCAATTAAGCATTATAACATATAATTGGCAATACATAGAGAACTCAGTAAAGCTCTACAGAAAAGCCAACATAGGGTTGCCTTCTAAGAAAGGGAAAAGGTGAACCCTACAGCAGAGGAAAAGCAGGCCCTTTATAAGAGTTTCGACAAAGGACTTCATGCATTCACTATGCAATTACATGGCTCACAGGGTAAACACCAATGAGGAACAAACAAGGAGAAACATTTTACTACAGACTACATTCAAGTAGTTTCTCTCAACTCTGATACATTATACTCAAGTATTCCGAAAAGTCTATTCAGGTGACATGCCTTGTTACATTGTATGTGACTGGGTCTAAAACAGATTATCCTTGAGTAGGTAAATCACGTTCAGTTGGACAGGGGAAATCTTGGCTTCTCATTGTAATCCCATAATTCTTTACTGCAACGCAAAATGACAACAACAGTGATCATGTGGTAAGTTATGATGTCTCGTCTAAAATGGAAGATAGCACAAAATTGAAATAAGTTAGCATTAGCTTGATTTCTTATGTATTAAACACTACAGTTCAAGGAAACAGATCCCACAACCCTCGATGATTTCTAAATCATCACATCTATGTCTTTATTACATTACAGTTGTCATCAATTTAGGATTCTTTTCTTTGGATCCTTCCAATACCTTCATGGTATCATACAGTTCGCTCTGCATCTCTTCCTTCCTCTTGTTGCTGACAGCTTCTTGATCCCACATTTTAACACGCCGCTGGATGAAATTCCTTTACAAAGATTTAAGAAGAAAAGTACCCATGCAATGCTTTTTGGTATGACCAAAAGAAGGGTCAAGAGCAATTTGAATTTTCCTCCACCTGTGGTTCCTAATCATTCCCCTATCTTGGCAAATCCCTTTCAGATAGACTCAAATATTGAGCCTATTCCTTCCCAGGCACCTGTCTCTTCCAATTCAGTTAGTTAATGGGTAATATTAGAGATGTTTGCAATATAACTATTTAGCTGGTTATCTATTTTAGGAAAGTAAGTGCAACATTCTCTTGTGTGAATTATCTTGCAGACGCCACCTTCTTTATTGAGAAGCATACCTAAAGTGAGGCTGTTTTGATTTATCGCTGCTCTCTTTATGAATAACTGTTAGAGCACCTGCTGTGTAAGTAGCAAGCCTGACCACTAGCTATGCCTGCTTTGTTTAACATAATGATCAAGTTGCATATCGATATCATTTGTGTGATAGATTCTTGGGAAGACTAAAGCTGCATAGCAACTACCTACACAATTGTGTGTCAACTGAAAGTTAGATGACTTACCACGCACATAATATATACCCTTAATACTTACTTCTAATTCAGCAAAAACTCTACCTTTAACCCTACAACTATGCTTACATTCACTCCAACCCACTACCTCGATAGTCTCATTTCCTTCTTGTCTCCTTATCATGCATAAGGCTCCCTTTTTGGCAACATCGACGCTCAACCTTGGGTGTGGTTCCTCGAGATTTTCCTTACCCTTTCCCCTAATGTGTTCCGTGTTAAGTCTCTTGCTTCCCTTCTCTTCGTCATCCCTTATTCTTTCATTTAGTTCATCTACAAATATTCTCTCATCCTTGCTAATTTTGCAAGTTAGGTCATTCATGATTTGATTAGGATCACTTTTGTTAGTCAGAGGAGTAAAGAATTTCATCATATACTCATGCAGATTCCTTTGTTTAAAGACCTCAGAGAAACCATGTTTAGTAGATCACAAATGTTACATTTTCTAAAGGCTTTACATGGTAAGTATAAAACAGTTTACCAGAGTGGTGTTGATAGAACAGATCAAGAAAGACATGGCAGGAGATTGGATAGGGCAAGGGCAAATGGAAATACACAGCTCCCTCAGCTGCAGGGGCTGGGGAACAAAAGCAGACAAAGCAGTCCTCTATCGCCATAATCTTAACATACAAGGCTAACATTTGAAAGTAGACATAACTATAAACACCTATGGAATGAGGCTATGTAAGATTCTATCTTCATGCATCTCCTTATTAACAGCATGTTTATTAGTTTGATTCATTGGCATACGAGAAACATCTCCTACCAGCAGATGGACAAATAACATGCTTCCAACTACAGAAACAGAAATGACAATAACCAAAACTACAAGCAAAGTTTTGCAGCATTGTTGCATCATGTTAACTTAAATCAGATCAAGGTAATAAAGTTGTATTTTTTTAATGAAGGTACTTGTCCTTCTACAACTACCCTAAAGTCCCTACCCTATCTTGAAATCTATAGTGATTTTTTTTCTGCGTCAGCTGGAGGCCTAAAGTCCTGTAGTCCTCTGACCGTTACTCTACTAGTTCGTTTTGACTTTGTCAGACGTTTGCGAGGTTATAGCCCTTTTTAGTTTGTCTTTGACTAAGGAGATTTGTTAATGTCAGTCAGACATTCATCGGATTCAATGTAAAATTGACAAAGTACGTCCTTTCAGGGCTTGAATACTTGTGATTTATCTTTCTCTCCCTTCTGGATCTTCTAGGGACCATCAAGTATAAACTCTCAATGCCAGTATCTCGTCATTCTGGATGTTCTTATTCCTCTAACTCCCTAACTTCTCTTATCATCTCTGGTCTGCTAGTAGCTGTCAACAGACTCTTTCGTCTGTTCTTAGTCCTTGGCCTACCTTCTTCTGTCAATGCCTGATTCTTAGAAGTGCTTGTGATTTCTGGCTCAGATGAAGCTGATTCACTTTCAGATGCGGAACTTTCTCTGTCAACATCATTCTCTGGTTTGGGTGCAGCAGTTCCAGGCAGATTTTATCCAGTTATCCATGTATTCTCACTATCTCTGCAAATGACACTTAATCCAGTGTCTGGTATGTCAGTGTCTGGAATGTCAGTACTCACTAGAATATTGTTACTGTCATTCTGCCCATCCGCTGTTGAGGGTCTGCTGTGGAGGACTGAGAATTTTTGGACTAATCTTCCTCTCACCTCTTTGGATCCCTCGAAAACCGCAAACTTAGACAAATTCGAGGAGTAAGTAGATATGGGCTCCGCTTCTCCCCTTCTTGGTATGGGAGGCATGTATCCAGTTCGGCAGTCCAGCACACTTCACAGCAGTGTTTGTAACCAAGATCACCTGATATGAGCCTCACCAACATTCCTCCAAGCACGCCTTGCGAACGTGCTCCTTCACATGGACCCAGTCGCTGGGGCTCGGTCCATGACATGCAGTTTCTCTCCCAGCTGAAGCAACGGTGTCAACCTGATGAAAGATAGAATGTACCACATCAGCTAGTCTCATGCAGTATTCGAGAAACCAGATCATTTTTGATATTCACAAGAGCAGCAGCTGGAACTGAGGGAATTCTAATGGCTCTCCCCATCAACACCTCATGAAGATAGTCCTGTTCTCTTGGACAACATGCTTCGAATGCTCCTCAGCAACAGAGGAAATCCGTCAGGCCATTTGAGAGATATAGACGCACATATTTTGGCCAATGTTGCCCTTATAGTCCCATTTAGTCTTCCGACAATGCCTGAAGCTTCTGGTCTGTAGCTAAAATGGAATCTTTGAACTATCCCTAACATTGTACACAGCAACTGCAGTACTTTGTTTTTGAAGTGGCTTCCTTGATCAGATTCAAGATGAACTAGCATCCCAAAATGCAGGATCAAGTCCCACAGTATTCGTTTGGCAACTGTAAGACTATCATATCTTCTTGTGGTGTATGCCTCCACCCTTCGAAAGAACAGGCATACAATCACTAAAATATACCTTAGCTGATTACATCGGGGCTTCTCTTCGAATTTAATCTAGAGACGGTTAAGAGGACCATTAGACTTCACTATATGGTTTATGGTCACCACTATCCTTTTGCCCACATTTTGTCTTTGGCAAAACACAGCGCTGGCACAGATTTTCTGTCATTGCACGAAAGTGTGGATTATGCCAGTATTTTCTGAACATCATCACCATCCCATCTCTTACAACATGTGTTGGTCCAAGCATGTGACTCATCATAGCAGGTAACATGGAATCTGGAAGTACAGGTGTCCCGTCACTGGATACCCAGATGTCACTAGCATCCTTCACACATCTTATTCTTTTCCATTTTGCCTTTTTCAAACTCTGTGGTGGTATGCTGCAATTCCCTCATCTCATTGAAAGATTGCACAGTGTTCAGTAACATGTTAGAAACTGTCTCTCTCTCTCAGCACTGTAAGGCTCATCCATGTGAAAGGTGCTGGATTCAAGAGCGTGGTACAGAGCAATCTCGCCTGCATAGGGATTGCCTCTAGTGATGTTATTTCCTTGGCAATTTCCTTTGGTAATTGCAGGGTGTCCAATAGATTTCAGACATACAACCCATTCTTAATGGGTGACCCAGCAAAAGTCATAAATCCTCTCTGTGACCACAACTGATCAAAGTTATGCAGAAAGCCGAATATGTACTGACTATCGGTCTAAATGGTAACTCATGAGTCTTCTGAAGTACAGTAGGCTCTGGTAAGGGCAATCAATTCCACTAGTTGTGCAGAGGTTACATGGCACAGGAAAGATGCTTCCACGACCCAGCTCAGTGTACATACAGTGTATGCAGCTCTCAAAATGCCACATCTGTCTCTCAAACGAGCCGTCAGCGAACATAGTGTGGTCAGATTCAAGAAGTAGGACATTTAGTAAGTCTGGTCTCGGCTTTGTGCATAACTCGGTACCACCTCTGCAATTATGGTCAAACTCACTTTCTTCGTCTTCATTTGGGGTGGGCAACAAAGAAGCAGGATTTAGGGTGTTGTACCTTGTTATAGAAACTTTGTCTGCAGCAAAAATGATTCTCTCACTGCAGGTTATGTGGCTGTTGGTCAAATGCTATAGGTGAGTGCGAGTCTTGAGAATTTCAATGGAATATGGCACCATGAGAATGAGCTGGTAACCCGTTATGATCCCCTCAGTCTGCTGAATGCTTAGACTGACCACTGCAACGTGTTTTGAGAAAAACAGGTAACCCTATGGAGGAGGTGTGGCGCAGCAGCTATAGCAGCTCACGGTTCGATCCCCGGCGCCATTGGCAGCTCAGCATCATGTGACTTTGGGCAATAGCTCACTTAAGGGCATATGTACAAGCCCCTATCGCCACAGGAACATCACTTTTTGTGACGTTCCCGTGGCGATAGGGGCCTTACCTTATGTACAAGGCAGCGTTAAGCCACTTAACGTGGCTTAACGCTGCCTTGTACATAAGGCACCCTTTCACGTTATGTTTAGCGTGAAAGGGGCGTGCAGTGGGTGTTGCGGTGGGCGTTCCACCGCAACACCCATTGTATTTGACGCTGCCCCCTATGTACAAGGGTGGCGTACATAGGAGGCAGCACCAAAATTAAGACCAGGAAAATCCTGGTCTTAAGTTGGCGAAACGAGGAGAAATGTTATTTCTCCTCGTTTTTGCTTTTTCCATGTGTGCTGCCTTGTGCAGCACACATGGAAAAAGCAAAATGCCATGGTTGTTTATGTACAGGAAGGTGTCCATTCCTGTACATAAACAAACCTTTTTAAAAAAGCAGAACACATGAAAGTTACAAAATGGTATTTTAGGATTATGTGCAGGAAGGGACACCTTCCTACACATAACCAATCCTCCCCTGCACGCAGACACCCTTGCACTCTGGTGCAAGGGTGTCTGCGTTGGCGCTAAGCTGCTAAACTTAGCGCATCACAGGGGGAAACGCAAGGCTGCACCACATTCGTGTAAATATGGTGCAGCCTTGCATTTCCGAAGTGGCGGAGCATGTCGTTAAGCCCAGGAGGCTAACGACACGCTCCGCCACTTCATTGTACATATCCCCCTTAATCTACCCGACGGCCTCCAGCGCCTTGAAACCTTAAGGAGTGATATGTTCGCGCTTTACAAAATATGCATTACTCTGCGGCTGCTGGATCAAGAGTTTCCAAAAAATAGGCAACTGGTCATTTGGCCTTCCTATGCATCTGTGTCAATACAGATAAAGCACACCCATTGTGATCATGACAAAAGAGTATGAACTCTTTGGTGTAGTCTGGCATTCCAAGAACGGGAATGATTCCATGATCTCAACATCCCTTGGTACAGGGTCATTGACATCAGTGTGCATCAGCCTCAGCAAAGGCTTCACCAAAAGGGAAAAGTTTGGGATCCATTGTCAGCAGTAGCCAACCATGCACAAAAATATTCAGACTTATTTCTGTGTGGTCGGAAATTTCATTTTAAGAACAGTTTCAATGGGCTTCTGGGATACCCTCTGAACTCCCTTCTTAATATGATGTCCCAGATACTTGACTTAATTTTGACAATACTGCATCTTTTGTCGGAAACCTAGTGCCCATTCTCGGTTAAATGATTGAGACTTGACTTCTTTTTGACAATACTGTAGCTTTCGTGGGAAACCTTGTGCCCATTCTCGGTTAAATGATTGAGTAGGGCAATAATGTCTTTCCTACAAGCTTCTTTCATCATCCAAGTAACAAGTAGGTTATGGATGTATTGGATCAAGGTTGAACCGCATAGTAACTGCAAGGTTTCTAGATTCATTTTGAGTATTTGATTGAAATATGATGGGCTCTCTGTATACTCCTGAGGAGCACGACACCACCCA
The DNA here is from genome assembly GCA_963921515.1 of Calotriton arnoldi. Classification (NCBI taxonomy): domain Eukaryota; kingdom Metazoa; phylum Chordata; class Amphibia; order Caudata; family Salamandridae; genus Calotriton; species Calotriton arnoldi. The sequence continues at coordinate 20,722 of CAWUFW010021566.1, forward strand.
AGAGTTTTCTCTTGGAATCTAAAGGTGAAAAGAAACTAGCTCTTTTCGGGGTGGGAAACAGAAAAAATACTGAACATATCTCAGTGACCGTGAACCACTCTGGAACCAATTTGAAATAGGATTACGGCAGGGTTTGGTACCAAAGGATAGCATGAAATGATAATTTAGTTTATTTTTCTTAAATCCTGAACTATCCTCCACTTTTTCTTTACTTTTTTGCAGGGACATAATTGGAGAGTCATATGGACTCCTGATGACCTCTCTCAAAATTCCTTGTTCTACCATACTTTGTATTATTCCTGCAGTGGCTTCTGGGATCAATTTGTAAGGACACGTCTGAGGGAACACTGTGTCGGACTGAAGGGTTATCTTGATCAACAAAATCTCCTTTCTGGTGAAGTCCCACACCTCTTTTCTGACTGATTCCTATCGATCTGAATGTAAGTCCTCTTAGGTAAGAACTGGGTGTTATATTCTGACTACAGATTCTGGTGCCTGCAACTTGAATGCAGCATCAGCTGCTTGAGTTGCCAACCCTACTCCGTCTGGTGTGCAATATATTACCCAATTAAGCTTGCAGAGCAGGTAACTTCCCAGTAAATTTAGAGGATTGGAGTCACATATAACAAATTGGTGATGCTCTTTGATGTCCTTGATCTTCACTGAGACTAGGGCAGTAACCTGATTCATATTCTGCTGATTTGTGAACCATTCTAACAGTTAAATTAGAGGCTCCTGTGTCTATCAGAAAGAATGCAAGATGCCCATTGATCTCTCCATCCACGTTTGGGTCACACTGATTCACTTCTAGGACGGCACCAAGCCCACACTCCTTCTCGTCCCTCAGGCACCGTCATTGGGCTTGTTCGAATTCCATTGAGCTCCCAAACATTATGGGACTCTGGGCAGTCTGAGACATGACTGTTCTGTGCAGAGTTCGGTTGTGAGTGTGAAAGTGCATCTGTATGGGCACAGGGGGATTTGATGATAAACCTAATTTCTGACTTTTCGAGGTTTCCATAGAGGGAAATTCTCCACGTGTCACGAAATTTGAAGTTTGTGTATCTATCATTGCTTGATCAGAATTATAGTGGCATTCCCTCTTCCATTGACTAACTTTGTTGCAAATGTGATGGGGGTCACCTTCTTCAAAGAGCTTATACTATTCCCTGATATACCTCCCTGTCCCTTTTCTATTCCTTGGGTATTTTCTCCTTAACACATGGATACTCCCTGCAGGTTTAATCCTATGCCCGGATCAAAGTCTAGCCCTGGACTAGGTAGCTTTGTTCCCTGCATACCTCCATTTTGCGACAACTGGGTTTGTGCCACCATGAATCTCTCCTTCATCCTCTGGCATCTAGCATATCGCTGCAGTATTTTGCATACTTCAGGATTTCGTCTGAGTTTAATTGGCCAGCAGAGAACACCTGCCAGCAGAGAACACCTTGTATAATCTGATTGCTAATCTCGGGTCGCAGCTCTTGTACGAAGGAGGCGAGAAACCTTCCCATGTTGTCTCCAAGTGGGTCATTCAGACCACTATGTTCCCTATACACCAGCATTAGCCTCTCAAAAGATGCATGTACAGATTCTTTGAGCTCTTGGGATGTTCAGATAATCTCGGGCCAGTTCACCTACTCTTGGGGAACTTTTTTCTTAAGGTGAGCAATGACTGCATCATATTTGGTTTTAACCAATGGTGAAGGTGCATTTGTGTTCTCCACTCTAGGGGGTTCCTGTGTCAGCCAATCCACAGCTCTCTTACATTCTGCCCATATGTCCTCCGGGACAGCCACTTCAAACAGCACACCCAAATCCTTCCACAGGACCTTTGAAATGGTCCCTATCTGATCTGAGCAACCCATTTATCAGGATTCTCCCTCAGTCTGGCGGGGGAATTTGTGAAATGGACCAGGGGATATGCTCCTTCCTCAAGAGGTATTCCTTCCCTACTCCCTTAGTGAGTTCTCCCTCATCATTCCTTGGATTCTTTCTTCCATTTCACTTTCAACCTTGCTTTCTCAGACTACAACTCCATAAATTTCTCCACATCACTGCACAACCTTATGCTCTCGATCAGTTCCTTCACAAGCGTCTTCAATCCCATCAGTTTTAACAGTTTCAATTCCTTGTCGGCCATCGCCATCCTGACATTCTATGTCAATTTCTTTCTTTGTGTTAGACCAAATCAGCATTTATCTGCCACCTTCTCCATTTACGCGTATGCCTCTTGAACCACCCATGCAGTTTCCTCACTCATGTGAAACAATTAATTCCCATTGTAATGTCCTAACAAATCCAAACTCACATTACAGTTTGCAATCTCTTCAAATCTCGGGGCCTATTTACGAGGGGGTTTGTGTCGTTCTAGCACCACGTAACGTGGTGCAAGAGTGACGCAAACCTTAAATCAGATTTATGAAGCCACGCATGGCCCTGAGTTGCTCCATAAGTCTGGGTTGAGGCAACACAGTGCAAATTGCTGCATTGCATTACTCTGCCCTGGAAAGGCGTTCCATGGGAATTGCAGGGGTGTTCCCACTAAACTCCCATGGTTGTTTACATATTCCCAGATTTACCAGAACTGGTAAACCTGGGAATGCGCCAAAAAGATATGCCTTCCCAGGAAAGGCATAACAAGGAGAAAAATCTTTATTCTTCCTCATTACTTCCTGAATGCAGCACACAGTAAGAGGAAAATGCCTCTCAGGATAGTTTTTGCATAGTAAGGTGCCCATTTGTTAGAAATTGGGTTTCTAGTTGGCAAAGGTATGCCCCCTGTCCAAGCAGAATCCACAATCCTAGTCAGGGTAAGCTAGATATACACTAAAAGATAACCTGTGCTCATCCTGTAGTAGCTTGGCTCAAAGCAGTCAGGCTTATCCAAAGAGGCAATGTGTGAAGTATTTGTGCAACACACACACACACAATAAAACAATGAATACACCATAAAAAGACTCCACACAGGTTTATAAAAATAGGTTGGTATATTATTAACAAAACAAGACCAAAACGACAAAAACCCAGTGTTGAGATATTGAATTTTAAAGGAATAAATGCAATAAAGCGCTTAGAAGTAAGTAGCGCTAAAAACTTTACTTTAGGTTGCGCTGGACCTGGGCAAAGTCAAACTTCTGGCCAACCTTGTGAAAGTGCAGGCCAGCTACTTCACCCACGCAGTCCCCGGTAAACAAAGTACCTTTCCTGCTTGCAAGCAACTTGATGGTCAACCGTCTCCAAGTAGTGAAGGCGATGCATCAGTTCTGAAGACTGGTGCAGGAGTCGTGAGGCATCGAGCGATGCACCAGTTTCTGGCACGCAGTCAAAGGGATGTGTTGATCTCACCAAGCTGCAGCAGTGGCGATACGCTGTGTGATGCATCAATCTCTGCAGGCAAAGTGCTGTTTTTGATGCAATATGTCGATTTTACTCCCACAAATGGGTCGATACGCTGGTTATGTTACACACAGACAGGATATGCATCGAAATCCATGTTGCAAGTATCTGGGCCACTTTCAGTGAGCCAGGCACAGGAGCAAGGGTAGAGACTTTGATATCCCTGAGTCTCAAGCAACAGAAGGCAAGCCAACCAGCCCTTAGAGATCACTTGGAGGCAAGGCAGAGCCCAACTCTCCTTCAGCAGAGTCAAAGAGCAGCAGGCAACAAGTCAACACAAGAGAAAAGCAGGCCTTCGAAGCCTACAGTCCAAAGATGATTCCTTTAAGCTGCACAGTTGTCCTTCTGGCATAGGTTCAGTTCAAGATCCAGAAGTGTCTGATTTTAGGGGTCAGAGACCCAGTACTAATACCCAAACATGCCTTTGATGTGGGAGGTGACTTCAAAGCAGCTCTCTGAAGTGCACAGGTTCCCCTTTCAGCCCAGTCCTATCTGACAGGCTATCTATGGGGGGGAGGGAGGGTAAATGAGCCCTTTGTGTGGGGACAGGACACTCCCTATTCAAGTGAAGTGTTAGCCCCTCCCTTCCATCCTGCCCAGGCAAGGCCATCAGAATGCAGATGTATGTAGATGGGTACTCAGACAAACCTACCCTTCTTGTGTTGTTGTCCAGATGGAATGCACAAAGTGTCGCTGTCATCAGCCCCAGACATGTATTGGAGAGAGGTTGTCAGGCACACAGAGCAGTAAGTGCAGAGAAATGTCCACTTTCTAAAAGTGGCATTTCTAAAATAGTAATGTTAAATTCAACTTCACCAGTAAGTGGGATTTATCAGTAGCATTCCAAACATATGAAACATGAAAAAGCTACTCCTCTCTGATCAGGAATTACACCTTTGTATTAAGGAATTCCCAATGCTAACCTATGAGAGGAGTAGGCCTCACAGTAGTGAAAAACAAAATAGGCTTTTTGTCACTACTAGGATATGCAAAGCATAGAACTACATGTCCTACCTTTTACTTACATAGCACCCTGCCCTTAGGGCTACCTAGGGCTTACCTTAGGGGTGACTTATATGTAATAAAAGAGGATTTTAAGGCTTGACCAGTAGTTTTAAATACCAAGTCAAAGTGGCAGTAATCTGCACACACACAGGCATTGCAGTGGCAAGCCTGAGACAGGTTTGAAAGGCTACTTCTGTGGGCGGCACAATCATTGCTGCATCCCACTAGTAGCGTTTAACTTACAGGCCCTGGGTATATGGTACACCACCTTACAAGTGACTTACAAGTACATTAAATAGGTCAATCAGGTATACACGAATTGCACAAGTTTAGGTAAGGAGCACATGCAGTTTAGCATTGATTAGCAGTGGTAAAGTGTTCAGAGTCCTAAGGCCGACAAAAAGATTGAGCAAAACGTGGAGGCAAAAAGCAAAAATATTATGGGAAGACTAGCCCTAAGGCTGACAGGTCTAACACCCTTCCTGCACAAAAAGAATCCTGCAGGCAATGCAGGCACCCTTGCACCATGGTAAAAGGGTGCGTGCACTGGCGCTAGGCTGCCAAAAGAGTGCCAGCACAAAGGAAAAGGCAGGAATGCGGCATATTGCCTTAAAAACAGCGCGTTCCTGTCCTTTCCCTGTCAAGCAGTGCTGCGCAGCAAAGTGACATGCTACTCTGCACTGTGTGACTATTCCATAAATAGGCCCCACAGTCTTTATTTGGGTGACATTAAGTCTCTGAGGAGTCTGTTCTTTGTGTTGTGGGGTGATTTGTGGAGTCGTGATAGTCATTGTACCTCCTACAACATGAGTTCCTAATGCTTCTCCCGTCAGTAAGCTTGAATATAAGGTACTGGAGATACTGGAGATATCTACTGATTTCTGAGAGGCACCCAGAAGGGTATGACTGTGGCATGCCAGTGATCGTTGCAATGGGGAAGATACTTGGGTTATCTGATAATTGTGGCTTACCCAATACAACAGGTGTCGAGGTCTAGACAGGGGTTGAGATGGCAGTTTCACTGTAACTTGGAGGTGTGCTAGCTTCCGGAGCGGTCACAGTGTATTCTCCTTTCTCAGATGCAGTCGCCTGCTCTGGTGCTGCGTTATATGCGGCAGTCTTATCCTGAGGAGTTCATCTTGAATGCATTCTCCTCCTCACTCTATACTTCTCTCATCCCTAGGGTTCTTTTAATCATTAGGCGTTTCCTTCTCTGTGTCTTTGCTCTCCATCAACAGGTAAGCTCCAATTGTTTCAATCACTTCCTCCCTCCCGTCTCTTCTGCCTCTCATTGTCCTGCGCACGTATCCACAAATAAGCCTTATTGTGGACTTTTAATGCACATTTCTTTCTTTTTCCTTTCATTTGCAACCTGATCCCAATGATTCAGGGCGTCAAATTGTGTGGGTCTTGTAGGAAGCTGGCTTTTTATGTAGTGCCCTAACATGAGGCACACATGTAGAAAGCCCAGACTACCCTTTAGGCTCACAGGAGCTAAATTATAATCCCAGATGTTCTCTTTGTGGTAGTGTGGGCGAGCAGTTTAGGCTTATCAGAGGGTAGTGTTAAGCATTTGTACACACAGAGTCAATAAATAAGACACACACTCAGGATGAAACTGGAGACCAATTTAGAAAAGTAACACAGATTTGTATATCATTTTTGACACCAAGATTATCAGAATCAGGTAAGTACTTTCGATGTTATCAATGTTTACAGTAATAACAGTAGAAAATGACAGCTGTCAGATTTGAGGCATGAGCCTCAAATGCGGTAATATTATCCTATTGGAGAAAAATCCACTGCATAGGTACACTTACAGACGACTTACAGAACTGTTCTTCCAGACTTGGTTTTTTCATAACCTTTATTTATCATTTTTAACAAAACTCCACAGGTGTACAGTATTGGTCAGTGCAGGCTGGTGTATTCCTCTAGACCTAGGGAAAGTAGGGGCCAAAGTTCAAGACAGCAACAAGAGTTCAAGTTTACCTTCCCCGGGGTGTCTGGGTGCAGGGTGATTTATGTTGTGGTAGCCTCGAACGCTACACGCTAAAGTCAGTGGGAAATGTATCTTAAGAAAAATGCTGCAAGTAGGGAATGGGGGACCAGTCCAGCAGAACCCAAGGGATGACTTGGCTCTTGAGGGTCTCAGGACCACAGAGACACCGTCGCGTTACATGAGCCCGGGCTGGGGAGCTCGGGTGCAGAGATGTTTTGTCCGGCGGGTTGGTCAGTTAGAAGCTCTCATGGTTCTCGGTGTACTTGCAGGAGAGGGACAAGAAACACAGCAGGGCCACTCTTGATGTGTAGCTGGCCTCTCTCGAAGTCCCTCAATGTGCAGGTAAGTTTTGGCGGTGGTGGTGTTCCGACTGAACACAAAAAAGCCTAAGTGCTTGCAACTGGCTCTAGTACCTCAGGCTTTGGTGCTGGGTAGCTCTTGTGGATCCTGGCATCTCCAAACTTGGCAGGGTGATGGATCTGACCTCCTGGAGCAACAAAGACTTCTTTCTAAAGTGCTTCTCCCTCGGTGGGCCCAAGGGTCGACAGAACGCTGTACCAGGCAGGTGCTGTCAGTGCCTGCTGGTGCAGGCAAGTGGCTCCTCCACTTCAAGGAAGATGTTGCTGGTACTATGAGTTGCTGAGCAGACCTCCAAAGGTTTGGGGAGGCTGTTCCACTTCTTAACGAGTCAGTGTTGGTGATTGTCGGGAGAGCAGCAGCCAGGCAGAGTTCTGTGCCAAGTTAGGTGCTGGTCCACAGTTCTCAAGTCTTTGGCTCTTCTTGTCCTTCTTCTTCTTTCAGGTGGACGAATCTGAGTTCCTGGTGTTAGGGGGCCTCCTAAATACTACATTTATGGGAGTTAAGAGGAGTGAAGGGTAGTAGCCAATAAGCCACTTACCCCTGGGGTCACTACACCCCCTTTATGACCACTTCCTGTAGGGAGTGGGCATAACCATGTCCCAGAGTTCCTAATTCCGTCAAAAACAAGATGGAGGAACCCTTCTTTCATGGAGCATATCAGGTATCCCACCTTAGGGGTGTGACTAGCCTGGTGGTGCAACACGCCTACTTGTATAGCTAATTTCCTGCCTGTCCTGGTGCCAAGTGGGCCTCAGGGCAGGGGGGTGGCATCTCCCAGGTCTGGGGGAAGCCAGGGTCACATATCAAAGGCGGCAGGGGCTTTGAAGCCCCTGGCCTTGATATGCTAAGTCACGAGCTATCCGCTGGAGGAGGTGTGAACACCTTCTTCCAGAGCAGGCATTGTTTCTGATATCAGAGAATGCGGGCTCACACCTGCAGGGCTCAGAAACTTGTCTGTGATGGCAGGGTGGACGATACCAGTCAGCCAGCACACTAGATGCTAGTAGGTTTTTTAGGAGATACCTCTAAGGTGCCCTTTGGTTGCATGTCATAATAAATCTAGTACTGGTAACATTGCAGCTTTAGTAAGACAAGATGTTTCATACCAAACACTATAGGTTTCAGTAAAGCTATCATGTAGCAGGGGAACTCGTAATGACCAGTGTCCAGTACATATACTTAAGATGGCTTCCCTGCTCACTTGTACCATCTAATAATTGAACTAGACAGCACAAGGAACATAGCTGCCCATGCAGATATGTCCTCACATGTAATATAATGCACCCTGCCTTAGGGCTACAAGGCCTGCTGTCGGGGTGACTTACATATATTATGTGCAGTGACTTTGGCATGGCACACTGTGAGTGTGCCATATCATGTTTTCACACATGGTTTGCACCTTGTCACGTATCCTGCAATATCAGCCTGGATGCAATGTGTGTGAGGGTCCCTTAGGGTGGCATAATACAAGCTGCAGCCCTTAGGGATCCTCTAGAGTACCCATGCCCTAGGTACCAGGGGTACTATTTACTAGGGACTTACAGTGGTGCTAAAGTGTGTGCCAGTTGTAACACAATGAGACCATTTTACCTTGTTTTTAGGGAAAACAAAATGGCACTGAGATCTGGTTAGCAGGGACCCAGTGCACATCAGTCAAAAAAAATCAGTACCAGTGGCAAAAAGTGGGGGTGACCATGACTGAAAGTGGCACTTTCTTACAGGTCTACACTGGGGTCTTAGGTCATACATCCTCTTTCTCAAATTTTCTATTGTCGGTATGTGGAAAGTGTTGCTTAGTGGAAACTGTAATTCTCCATCTTTTGCTGTATGTGTGTGCCATTTGATGAGGCACATGCATGTGTGCAACCCTCTCTGTGCCTCCATTTCCCTAGCTGGTGTGCCTTTGGGCGGAAACGTCTCTTCCTTATTTGTATCTTTCTGCCTTTTCAAAAAGGAATTTTCAATTCAGTCAATATTCTCGATCACTACTTAGTCCAAATCTCACACACTGTCCGCTCAACAGAGTTCAGGATGCATCCGCCAATACCAGCGTGTCTCAGTCAAAAGTCAACCAGTCGCACGTGGCTTCAGCGTTTGCCAGCCAATCCCTGCGAAGCACCTTATGACATAAGTACCCGTACACTGCTGGTTTCTCTCGAACTCTTCTTACCTTTCTCACTATTACCATTTGTCTGCTTATTCTAACACAGAAATCATTAGACTACAGAGAATACGATCTACTTTCACACAGCAGTAAACTCTTGACCTGTGGAAATCTACCGTACTCAGTGAGCTCACTCTTGTGCAGTAAGGAATTAACAACCACTGAGCTGGCTTAGTATGTTTATACAACCAAAATGTTACTTCTCTGTCCTGGTGTAACTGTAAGCGCCTCAAAATACATCCCACCTTAACAGACAATTTTAACTCCTCAACAATTCTAACTGAGGTATCAATACAACTTTATATTGTACGCATCTTTTGACTGAAACAATTCATACACTGTTTTCTTCAAAAGTCGAAAAGCATAGTCAAGAACAGAATAACTGCCGCCCCTACAGGTCCAAGACCTAATACCACATAATAGTTGAATTGCAGTATTCGTCCACTGCATTTCACCACAACATTCCAACTAGAAGTCTCAACATGAACTGCTTTGCCCCACACTTTTCATTCATACTTTGCATGCACATAAATCCCTTTTGATACTCATGTTGCACTTTCTGGGTTACCATGACAATCACGTCATCTTCGGGAATCGCAATTGGGTTGAGACTGAGTCAATTTGCATCTTGGGGCAAAACCGCCTGAATCATGAAAGTGCAGCAGTCTGTTCTATAGTCAATTTGCCTCATCCAAGTAGGTCCCTTCAGTGCTTGATGAATCCCGTCGGAACCATCAGCTCTGCCACCAGATCTGTTGGTGCACAAGCCTGTGTCTTATTTACTTACCCAATGCATGCACATTGCATGGACTCGAGTGGTGTAGTCCCTATACGAACTTCTGTGCTCCCCGATGGGCATGTCTCAATGTAATGAATCAATACATTTGAATTTGGCTATGAACATTCTTGATATGAATAACAAGCAAGGAGTAGAGTTTAAAAGTTTACTCAAAGTATAGAAATACATAATCAGCAGCACCTGGAGAACTCAGTAATGCTCTACAGAAATTCCAGCATAGATCCACCTTCTAAGAAAGAGAAAAGGTGAACCCTACAGCAGAGGAAAAGCAGGCCCTTTACAGGACTTTAGACAAAGGGCATTATACATTCACTATACAAGTACATGGTTCACAGGGTATGCACCAAGGATGGGCGGAACTTGCTGAAAATGCACATCGTGCTGCGATTTAGCACCAATAGTACATTCTGCACTGAAAAATTAGAACGAACGGCAGCACGCGGTGCGCAAGCTCATGGCCATTTTGTTTTGCCTGCTCCTGCCTGCTTTCTCCTTGCTGTTTCTAAATTTCATTCCACCCCATCTGATCACCCACTTCCTAATCCTACCTTTTCCTTATTACTGTCTGACTTTCCTTGTGTGTATTTATGTTTCTCTGTGTGTTTTTTATGACTTCTTGTACTTTCTTTTTTGTTGTCCTTTCCAGGCCTGTTGTCTTTGTCTGTCCTCCTGTTTCCTTCCCGTTCCCATCCCATTCCAACTCCCTCCTGTCCCGTCAATGGCAGAACAAGAAGGCAGCCCACCCACACACCCTGTGAGCGACGCAGATGGGCGCGGATGCAGCCCAATGCCATCTTCAGTGAGGCGGAGTAGGGCACACTCATTTTCTGTGTGCAGCACCACCTCCCCTGCATGCTCTTGGCAGGCCCCGGAAGGGTTACGTCCTGCTGGAGCATCAGGTGCACTAGGGGCGAGTACGGTGGTGTGTGCGCCGAGCACCATAATCCAGGGCACCCAGCAGCAGCTGAGGCATCATTGGGCGGACATCCGAGACAGGGAACAGGACCTGCTCAACTTGCTAGTCGTCAAGGGTGTTGGGCTCGGTGAGTAATATTTTTGTTTTTTAAAAATTCCAAGAATTATATTTCTTTCCAAGCAGTATGATCACAGGTAAGTTAAGTTTATATGATATATATATATATATATCTATCTATCACTGAAACGCTTTGGCGTTAATGTCTTTGCCAAAGCAGGTCTAAATAAATCAATTTACCTGCACCGGATTGCTGTGGAATCCTTTTGTGAGAAGGAACTGTCGTAACTATATATTAAATGTATATATGTATAAATATATGTATAAATGTATATATGTATAAATATATATATATATATATATAAATAATGTATATTATGTTCAGGCAAGACCTTTTTAATGTTAATGTGTGCCACTTACATAAATAAATGCACTTTTTTTGCATCAGAGAGTGCTTGCAGTTGTGTCCGCTGTTTTTGTTCCAAAAAGAGTGGGCATGTGATCTAATACACCAGGGTTTATCTGTACTCTTTGCTGAGTGTGTCAGGGCCCAGAGCTAACAAAATGTAGCATCGCACATGGCAGCAAGGCAACTTGCTGCGCTGCGTCAAAGGGAGAGGACATGAAAGCAGCATATTTATTTATCAAGACATGTCACATTCCTGCTCTCTCCCTGCACAGGTGCACAGAGTGCTGCCTAGTGCCAATGCAGGCACCCTTGCACCATGGTGCTAGGGTGGCACGTTACACAGCACCCTGGATTGTTTTGTGCAGGAATATAGACACCTCCCTGCACAAAAACAATCCTTAGAGGCAAGGGCAACCCAAACCCTTGATAAGAGTAGTGGTGCATGGCGCCAACCTGACAGGGAGGGTGTAGGAAGTAGGAACATAGGAGTGGAGTGGATGTTAAGTGAATGATACTGCAGGATTCTGTTCCAGTGTGGGCTAGCCAGGTGATCACTTGAGCTTATTTAACAGATGTCAACTCATGTCACTCACTCACACAATAGTAGTAAAACAGGGGTATTAGCGTTCTTCTCAGTGGCTTTATGTAGCTCATTACAGTCTCAATCTCCCTGATGTGCAGAACAGAAAGGGAAGGCGACATGACCCATCAAAAGTGGGTAGAGAAGCAAAGATCATTTGTTTGAATGCATGAATAGTTCAAAATTAAATTTTAGGTTAGAAAACTAGGAATAGGCTATCTGATTTTAAAAGTACAATGCTTTGCCTATCAAAATGTTTTTTTCTGTAGAGAGTCCTGTCAATCATTGCTTTTTTATCTTCTTTCTTTCATAAGCACCCAAGAAGAAGAGGGCACCTTGGAAAGCAGCTGCCAACTCCAAAAGCTCCGGGGTGGGTGGGACGGCCACCACCAGCACCGCGGCAGATGGTTCTGCTGGACCCAATAAGTAATGTTCATTATTTCTTACTTTCTATTCCCACTAGTAAAATTATGACCTTGTGTATAGTTACTATTTTATTTTTTTCCAACTCCCATTCTAATATTTCTTATTCTTGTATTTCCCTGTGTTTTCTATATTTCCTGTTTTGCAGCTGACTTTCTCCTGTCTGTAGCTTTCTTCTGCTCCCTGACTAAGAAAAAGTGTAGCATAGGATCAGTGACACCTATTCATTCCATAGCTAAACCTTTGCTTAGCCCAATACCTATAATTTATCTCCCTTTAGACTAAATTTCACCACTGCCAAGTGCAGATATGTGTTGAAAATAATTTGTGGTAGAGGCTAGGGTGTGATGTGGGGCTAAGTACCTGATTTATAGTTTTGCGAATAAGATACTCTGTGCCAAACGTATATGTCCTGTTTAAAAAAATATATATCCCGTTCGCTTTACTACAGTGCATCATTTATAGGCTATGCACTGTCTACTGTAATACGTTGGATGGGATATACATTATCCACCAAGTGTAGGACAGAGTATCCCATCTGCAAGACACTGTCAACCCCTAAGTTTGGACTCAGTGTAGAACTAAAGAGAGTCTGAGAAGAGCAGGGTCATTGTAATTATAAGCTAATAACAAACCATGCTACACCTTCCTTAAAACATGCTACAGAGTAGCAGACCGGCCAGCATTGCTCCGTTAATGTTTCATAGTCAAGTATTAATTGTGCAGCATATATGCCTTACTCATTACTGGCAGATAATTCATTTATTAACACACATAAAGTGTCTGTTCAGTTTCACTATGAAATTCTTTAAATTAACATCACTTTTTGATTATGTTGGTGTCCTGGCTTAATTCCTTGCAGTCAGTGCTGTTGCATTATGTGATGCATGGGTGGGAAAAACGTGGCCCTATGATGAAATCTTCATATCCAAATTAAATTTCAATGGCCCTAGAGGGGCAGCAGTATTCTGCTACTGTGCCACTATAGACAGTATAAGCAAGTGTTTGTGCTGAGCATCACAATTCATGTTTTTGTTTTTACTTTCTTGATATAGCTACTTCTGCTGCTGGAGCTGGCAAGATAGCAACCCCAGGCTGTGGCACCAAAAGTTGGAGGCTGTGGCAGTTGAATATCTCCAGCTGGTGGCATTGGAGGAGGAAGAGGAGAAAGCACGGGCCTCCAGTTCCTTGGGCCGCCAGCCAGGCCTGCCTCCAACCCAGCCATGCCAACGCCACCTGCAGCCCGGGTCCTCTGCCCCCAAAGGTACCACCAGCCACCCTTCTAGTCATCATACAACCACCTCCTCCACCACGCCCTACGCAAGCTGGCGCTGGTCAGGCGCTGGCAGCAGATCCTGGCCCGGAGGTGGCTGACATTAAAACTGAGCTGGGTGTCCTCAAAGCCCTTTCTTACTGAACATTTTTTTGTTGGTGGGAGGACATGTTGTGGGTGGAGAGGTTGGGAAGGGAACTTGTGGAAAGGACGAAAGGGACATTTGAGGTTTTCGCTTGGGGAGGGGGATGAGCCTGTTGTGGTTGGAGAGGGTGGGAAGGGAAGTTGGTTGAAGGGTGAAAGGGACATTTTTTGCTTGGGGAGGGGCTTGTGCCTTTTGTGGGTGGAGAGGGTGAGTTTTGAATATAAATAAAATAAATGGGCCCTAGTTGTTTCTTTGTCACTCTCTGTCTTTGCATTGAGTCCCATAGCCTGCCTGCCCCCTATCGTGGTCAGCCTAAACTTTGGATTTACCACGGTCCAGCGCGACCTCAAATTACTCCTAAGCGCTATTTGCTTCTAAGCACTACTTTTTGATGTATTCTTTACAAATTCATAACTCCGGTTCTACTTATTAGATTTTTGTCATTTTGGTCTTGTTTTACTCATAAAAATATAATGTATTTTTCTAACCTTACATCTAGTTTTTTTGGGTGATGCCCCGAAACCGGTTCCAGGAAGCTTGTTTCCGGTCCAGGGAGGACCTGGCTTGTCAGTTCGGGCTAAACTGTTCCCATGAGGAACAGGGTCCTACGGAACCATTTAACAATCATTTTACAAGTAAAGAAGAAACATCAAAAATTTAAACCTCAGTTGCAGACCTGCCTGACCTGGTCTCAGTAAGAAAGGAAAAGAGAAACAACAATATAAAGCGGAAAAGGACTAAGAAGAGAGTAATTAGAAGATTCTCGAAACGGAAGGCGCAGAAGTTAAAATTTCCGAATCTTATATCTTTCGAACAGAAAACTCCAGAAAAAGAGCAAACTATAAAACCTTTAACAATCCATATAACAACGGCCATCATCACTCAATAATTAAAGCAAGAGAGAATTATAAACAACTAAATCCGCTGGCCCCAAGTTTTTCCAAGGCTTTGAATGACAATCAGCTACCTTTACTGTTTACCGACTGAGCAGATCTCTGGGGACACAATTCTACAGGAACAGCAGGTCCAAACACGCTTTTTAGAAATCACCGACTTATTCCCTACAGGAAATGATCCATTGAACCGAGGGAGAATAGCAAATCTCATCCGTAAGATCCATCCGCTACAGTCACTAACTAGTTCGGAAATAAAACTAGTGGCCTTCCCGATTAGGTCTAAAACCATGGTGGCCATTGTCGAATTTTGGTCTCATGTGATTCCGGCAATAATTCTAAAAGAAAGCGAGACCCTCCATAAAAATGGATATGACGTCGCAGTTGTAAACAACAAAGAAAATCAAACACAGGAAAAATCTAAGGAGAATAACAAAATGATAATCCATCACTATGACCAATTATCCAGCGGCTCCAAAAATCTCGTTAGAAGCACCAACGAAAACTTAACCATCTCGATAAAGAATAGAGAGAGACAGATCTGGAATAAAAACGCAGTCAAAAAGGAGATAACACCAAAGGAAAATCACTGGTCATGGTTTCGGAGAACCTAAACAGCCACAAACAAGGAAGGGAAACAAACTCCTTTTTTAACAGAAGCTTGAGCATAGCGTCCTGGAATATAGCAGGGAAAAATCCGGAGAAACTTGCACTAATTTTGGAAAACACTCCGGCGATGGTGGCCCTACAAGAAACCTGGACAACAAAAACCTTTGACCAAAACGACTATTTCGTATACAACGTTCCAGCAGAACCTGTTAGCCGGGGTCACGCTAAAGGTGGACTTGCAATCCTTTTACATGAAAATTTCTATTGGGATCCGGAAGTCATAACTATGCGTCTGACGAACATACAATGTATTAAGGTTAAGCACTGGAATGAAAATATGGACATTTCGCAAGATTTGATAATTTTTAACGTCTATATCCCTCCAGGCTCCAAAAAGGACGCTCTCATGATTGAAATATTCGAGGAAATTGAAATGGTGGTAGAAGGAAAAGGATTCCCTTCTGTTTTTCTAACAGGAGAGTTTAACGGGAAAATCTCTAATGTTCTCTTAGAAAAATGGGAATACGGTGAACAAGAGGAAGCTCTGTCAATCCCAATACCACTATTTCCCCCAGGGATAAAAGCAGATAATCGTGGGAAAATATTACTTTCCTCTCTTCCAGCATTAAATGGAGTTATCCTTAATGGATGCACAGAAGGAGATATTCCCGCGGCCTGCACGAGAAAAGGAAAATTTAGCTCATCAATTTTAGATTACATGATTTGCAGCCAAGATTTATTCGGGAGAGTGCTAAAATTGAGTTCCAAATTCACACAGGAAAGCGATCATGCAATATTATATCTCGAAAAAGGAATAATATTGCAACCTATCTCTCCATGGTCTATCACGCATTTGCACAGTTCTGTAGTTGTGAACCAGGTTCAAGGGCGGTTGACATGGAATTCAACAACAATCAACAACTTAAATTCTGCAATCGTCACTGCCCAAGTATTACAGACTGCCATTTCCTCAGACCCAATAATACATTTTGAATTAGTCCTTAACAAAATAGTGCTATCCTTGCAGGATATCCCAAAATGCCGGAAATCGCAAGCGAGAAATCGCAAAAGAAAGAACCCAGACAAAGGTTCAATTGCACTAAACAAACTAATCCGATTACAATTTTTACATTTTTCAGAGATTAGACACCAAGAAATCAAAAACATAAAGAATCGCCGCCGGAGGGAAAAAGAAAATAACCGAGGCGTACTGGAGCTTAATTGCCAAATAAACAGGAACAAAGAAATTCCTGCAAGCCTCACCAGTTCCCCCAACCGAATGGGAAACATATCTACATGATTTATATAAATTAAACTTGAGGCAAGAAAGCTCGAACCAAGCAATAAGCAAAACAGGAAAAAGCATCCAAGATATCCTCACTCCTGCAGCTTGGCAAATAGAATACCACATAAAAAACGCCAGATCTTCTGCTGCAGTGGGTCCGGATCAGATCCCGATAAAAGTACTTCAAATCAACCCAGAAGAATGGAGTAAGTTTTTAGCCCCCCTATATTCTCATTGCTATGTTACCGGAGAAATCCCTTAATCATGGCTGGGCAGCATCGTGATCCCAATCTACAAAAAGGGTTCTAGGTTGCTACCCTGCAATTATCGACAAATTGCCTTTTGTGGATGCTACAGGGAGGATCTTTGTGGCAAGCGTCCTGGAACATCTGAAGTACTGGGCTTTCTCATGCGGAGTGATCCCTATAAATCAAGCTGGGTTTCGATCGAAACACTCCGTAACCGACAACATAGCGGTGCTACAAACAGTAATAGATAAATATGTTGTGTCAAAATCGCAGGTCGTCTATTCTGTCTTTGTAAACTTTACGACAGTGTTTGACAGAGTGGACAGATCTATACTCTGGAAAAAACTTAGAAAATTAGGAATACAGAATAATCTTCTCCATATTATTATATCATTACACTCAGCAACATGATGTCAAGTACAAATGGGGAGAGAGAAGGGACTCACCCGACCAATAGCTACACCGAACGGTCTGAGGCAAGGCTGCCTTTTAGTCCCCCTCCTTTTTTCCTTATACATAAGTGATCTCCCTCGTTGTTTTACACAAATTATTAATTTCCCCCAAAAAATATCATCTTGTAAAATCCACATTATGATGTACGCCGATGATGTGGTTATATTAGACCTTACCCCATTTGGCCTACAAAGGAATTTACAAGCTTTAACTAACTAGAAACTCATAAAAATAAAATGTATTTTCTAACCTTACATCTAGTATTTTGGGGTGATGCCCCGAGACCGGTTCCAGGGTGCTTGTTTCCAGTCCAGGGAGAACCTGGCTTGGCAGTTCGAGCGAAACTGTTCCCATGAGGAACAGTGTCAAGACTGATTTGTATATGGCTGTGTCCAAACTGGGGTGGCATGGGGAGCAAAAGAACGCTGAATTTAAACCAGATCTCTTGAGTTGGGGTGAATGTTTGATTAGCTCTGCATTCTGTCCACCATCTGTATATCTTTTGCTTTCTTGTCCTAAGTGCACCATGTATGCCCAGACGTGGGTCCTGGGCTCACAGTGTCACTGGGTTTAATCTAGCCTGGCTGATGAGGGGTGATGCCCCGAAACCGGTTCCAGGATGCTTGTTTCCGGTCCAGGGAGGACGTGGCTTGGCAGTTCGGACTGGACTGTTCCCATGAGGAACAGGGTCAAGACTGATTTGCATATGGCTGGGTCCAAACTGGGGTGGCATGGTGAGCAAAATAATGATGGATTTAACCCAGATCCCTTGACTGGGGGTGAATGTTTGATTTGCTCTGCATTCCGTCCATCATCTGTGTGTCTTTTACTTTTAGAAAGATGACATTTTTCTGCTCTTAGCCCTGTTTGCCTGCTGCCTGTATTTCACAGAATTGCTATACTTGTTATTCAACAGTAGAATCTTGACTGAAGTGTTGAATGGCAATCTCATCGAGCTATCCCTTAAGCTAATAGTTTATTAGATGTGTTCGACAAGTTCTGAGCAGTTCGTCTCAGGTTTCCATCTTGCTAATGTACCATTCAGAGTTACTTTACCCTCCATTCTATAAATAATTTATCTTTGTTCTGATTTTCCATGTTTTACTTCCCTCTATATACCAATATGCATCATGGGTATTGCAACACTACATTTAATTTTTTATGCTGCTTAAAATGTACAGCCATCAGATATCCTTATGGACTTCCTGCACAGTATATTAAAGTGCAAAATAAACAAATGTATTTACAGCAGCCGGGCAAAGATACTGTGTTTTACTACTCAAGGCTCTTTTAGACAGTGCTATATATTCTAAAGAAGTATAAATAGCATGACATGTTTATGAATTCAAGTTTCCGAATTTTCAGATATTTCTCTCCTCCAACTGTAGAATACTCACTATGTGTTTTGTTCGCTTGACATGTTTTCGCAGATTGCCGTGGAGGTAACCAAATCTTTTGTGGAATACATCAAGTGCCAGCCCATCGTCTTTGAGGTGTTTGGACACTACCAGCAGCACCCTTTCCCACTTTTGTGCAAAGATGTACTAAGGTAACCAGAAACATGT
Source organism: Calotriton arnoldi (assembly GCA_963921515.1). Classification (NCBI taxonomy): domain Eukaryota; kingdom Metazoa; phylum Chordata; class Amphibia; order Caudata; family Salamandridae; genus Calotriton; species Calotriton arnoldi. Next base: position 39,307 of record CAWUFW010021566.1, read on the forward strand.
TGTCAAGGGCATGTCGGCCAAAGCTGGTTTGGGGTGTGGGGGCAATTGAAATGTTGGCTCTCTGGAGAAGAGAAAGGATTCTCAACAGGAGGCAGTTTATCACTTATCAATATGAAAGACAGGGATAAACAAGCAAAGCTTTTATGAAGTTTGGCTGTCTTCCCAAAACGCTCCAAGAAATAGTAACCATATTTCCAGGCCCAATATATCATTGTTGCAGTAGGTGAAGTGACATCAGAGCCTAGAGTGGTGAGGAACCCAGGGTCCGCCAAATACAGCTGTCTTTGACGACTGTTATGTTTGGGGATGGACCACCCCATGTTGCGAAGTGATGTAGGTGTGTTTAGAAGATGGACCCCACTAATGTGAATAAGATAGTCACGGCTGTGGCATAACAAAATGATGTAAAAAAAGCGTCCAGAAATGGACCTCGTGGTTCCGGGGGCCAGTGTATTACCCCTCTGCTGTTGTAGTGTGTACACATTTCTTCTGTACTAGTTGTTGAGGACGCGCGGTCTCCCCGCGCGCCCTCAAATGTATTCTTATGAAGTTCCCTCGGGGGTACCTAGGCGACGGTCTGGTTCCACGGCAGTTACTCGTGCTGTGGATTCCGGACCGGATGCCTGGGAGCGTCCTGGGTTTGTACGCTAATAAATCCTCATCAAATTACCGCTCCTGTGCCGTTTCATGCTTTCCACATATTGGTGACGACCGAGATTGAACTTCAAGCCCACCGACCGACTCTTCGTGTGGGATTGAACTTCAAGCCCACCGACCGACTCTTCGTTCACCGCTTGCCACGGTGCAGCTTCCTGCTGTGATCCAGATTACAATCTAATCTGCCGCTTCAGCTTGAATTCTAACGCAGTGAGTTTGGACCCTAACGCAGTGAGTTTAGCCTTTACTTACTACACGGGCCTCCCTCATTGAGCCGTGTGCTGTGCGAGCCTCTCTCTCCCTACGGACCTTTTCCTTGAGCTGTGTGCCGCGCGTGCTCATTTTTCACCCGCTCTGAGCTCTGTATTGCGCGTTCTCCTCCCATCAATTATCACGTTACCTTACGTCCAACGCGGCAGCCATATTGGTACAGTTTTACCTTCAAATCTTCATTGAAACTATTTCTCCAGCGTTTAATCATCTTTTACACTATTTCTTCAGCGTTTTCAACTATTGACTGTCCATTTTTAATGTGCATTGTCCTTTTTCAGCGCACTGGTTCTGCACATGTACAATTTTAACAATTCTCATCATTTTTTTTTTTTTTTTTTTTTTAACGGGTTCATTACAATTTTATTTTTATACTATATTTTCTTCATTCAACATGGCAACTCCCCAACAAATCACTCAGCCACCTCCTTTTCTGGCCAAACCAGGTAAACCAACCATTAAGTGGTCAGAGTGGCTAAGGCTCTTTGAAAACCATCTTTTTGCAATTGATGCTGTCAATTACAACCTTCAAAGGAAATTCAGCTTATTATTTGGGAGTCTTGGACGTGCTGCCCAACATATATTTGACAATGTACCACCTATCCAAGCTCCTGCTGGGGAATCTGGTGATTCACAATGGAACATTTACATTGAGGCTCTTGAGTGTTTAAAAAACAATTTGCAACTGAACCCAACATAATGTTAGAGCCTCCTGAGTGTTTAAAAAAACAATTTGCAACTGAACCCAACATAATGTTAGAGCGCCATAAGTTCTTCAAACGCAAACAAGCTGAAGGTGAAAGCGTAGAAGAATGCATAGCAGAACTTAGAATTCTTGCATCCTCTTGCGAATTTGGTCTAACTGTCAACACTAGCATACGTGACCAGTTCGTATTCAACTATGCATCTCGTAAAATTCAAGAAAGAATCCTAAGTTGTCGTAATCCCAAACTTGATGAGGTCATCGATTTGGCTAAGAGCATCGAGCGTTCTCTTATTTCCACAAAACTTTTACACGGCGATGCTTCTGTCAGCACCTCAACAACTGAAACTAAACCTCAGGTTGATCTCGTTTGTGCCCTTAACGCCAAGTACAAAAATACCAAACCAACTACAAACAAATCTGGTTCTTTTTGTTTCAGATGTGGATCTAAAACTCACATAGGTAACTTTCCTGCATGTCCTGCTTCAGGAAAACGTTGCCTTTCCTGCAAAAAACTGGGACATTTCCAATAAGTCTGCAGAAGTAGAAACACCGTAAGAGTCAGTTTGATTGACACACAAGTAGATGAGTGCACTGACTCCATCAGCAACGTACTTTTAACAGTAGAATGCAATTCTGTAGACACTTCAATCAAAGGTCCCACCTGTGAAGCTAGCGTTGATGGTATAAATTTGCAAATGATGGCAGACTCTGGCTCTCCTATCACCATCTTGAGAGACACTACTTTCCACAAACTCTGTGACAAAGAACTGCTCCCTACAGATGTGAATCCTAAAGCATTTGGCGAAAAGGATCTAGACATGCTAGGATTTTTTTCCGCAAAACTACTTTGTTTGGGCAGAGAGACTTTAACAAAAGTTTATGTGGCGGTCAAGGGCAAGAACATCATTGGGTGGCGTGATCTATCAAAAATGGGCATTATTTTGATGCCAGGTTCTGATAATCCCATTGTTTTAGGTGAAGTACCTACAAACCATATATGTAATATCACAGACCCTGTACAAAGCATACTCACACAATTTGAGAATGTATTTCGTGAAGAGGTAGGCAGTGTGAAAGGTTTTGAACATGTCAGGCTCAAGCCTCATGCTCAAGCAGTTGTACATAAGGTGAGACCTGTTCCCCTCAGTGTTAAGGAAGAACTCAAAGTCATGTTACAAAACTTGTGCTCTCAAGGGATTATTGAACCTTGTGACTCCTTGCTTTGGGTTGCACCCATAGTCGTTGCTCGCAAAAAATCTGGTGAAATCAGACTTTGCGCTGATTTGAGGAGTCTCAATGCCAACATCTTCATAGACTGTCATCCCCTTCCCAAGATACACAAGTTACTGGCCAACTTGGGTAGTTCCAAATGGTTCTCACTAATCGATTTGCGGTCCGCCTATCACTAAGTTGCTCTAAACAAATGCTCACAAGAACTCACTACATTCGTTACTCCATTCGGAGCATACAAGTACCTGAGGTTGCCATTTGGTTTGGCATCGGCCGCAAACGTCTTGCAAAAACTAATGGACCATCTGTTTGGCAATCTCAGGGGTGTACAGACTTATCAAGATGATGTTCTTATTCATGCTGATACTCTAGAAGAACATACTCGCTTGCTGAGCATTGTTTTAGACACTTTAAAAAAAAAAACATGACAATCAGGAAGGATAAATTACAAGTTTGCAACAAATGAATTAAATTACCTGGGTCACACCATTTCTAGCTCAGGCATAAAACCTAAAATGTCACTCATCAGAGCCATCAAAGAAGCTAAGGCACCCATTGATAAGGACGATTGACGCTCCTTCTTAGGCCTAGCAGAATATTACGCCAGGTTTGTTCCCATGTATGCCCAAACTGTGGAACCCCTCCCGTCATTGCTGAAAAAAGGAACCAAATACATATGGTCTCAGGACATGGAAATTGCTTTCCTTCAGGTCAAATTACTCATAGAACAAGCCCCCGCATTAAGTGCTTTTCAAGAAAGCCTCACATCTGTTATAACTGTTGACGCAAGCCAAACGGGTCTTGGTGCTATCTTAAGCCCAAAACAGGGAGGTAAAGAAAACACAATTGCTTTTTCCTCACGTGCCCTCAAGCAGTGCGAGAAACAATATAGCACAATTGATCGGGAGGCGTTGGCTTGCGTCTGGGCTGTCCATGAATTTAAAATGTACGTTTGGGGTCATAAGTTCATTCTTCAAACAGATCACAAACCCCTTGTGCACATTTTTGCAAACTGCAAAAATAGCAATTTTCTGCAAGGTTAACAAGATTGGTGTCCAAATTACAGGAATTTGTGTTTGAGATTAAGCATGTCCCAGGTGGTAAGAACTTTCATGCAGACTGCCTTTCACACATGCCTGTGGAAGATGAGGAAGGAGATGACTTTGTTGATGATGTTGTCAGTGTGGCGTCTGTGGATGCCATCAACCTTGATTTGTGTGCAGGTCTGAGTGAGTCGGAGTGGTCGTCTGCTTGCCAAGAGGATGAAACTTGGGGCAAAGTCTGGGAGCATGTGGTTCAAGGTTGGCCGGAAAAAAGGACACTTAATAGTTCTTTGAAACCTTTTGAACAGGTAGCTGATGAACTGTCCATAGACAATGGATTACTCATGAGAGGGGTATTGTACGTACCTCCGACAAAAGTTTAGACATGCTCATCAAGGGCATTTAGATTCCACCAAAACCATCATGAAAATCAAACAATACTATTGGTGGCCAGGGATTGATGCCCAAGTAAGATTCTGGGTTGATAAATGTCCTGAATGTCTCACTTCTGACAAACATTGGAAGACACATAATATTCCACTGCATCCTGTAGATTACCCTAATGTGGCTTGGGAGAAATTGGGCTTAGATTTTTCAGGTCCATTCATCTTGTTACCTGATCACATGAAGTTTTTACTACTGTTGATTGATTATCATTCTAAATGGATGTACTTTTCTTTTGTGCAATCTGCAGATTCTGACTCAGCTATTGAATTTTTAAGACAAGTTTTTTTCATTGAAGGTTCACCTAAACAAATAGTTACTGACAATGGTTCACATTTCATTTCTGATCGCATGTCTACATTTTTTGCACAGCATGATATCACACACTTACGTACTGCCTTGTATGCACCATCATCCAATGGCTTAGTAGAAAGAGGCAACAGATTTATCAAGGAAGGTGTGCAAACAGCACTGGCAAGTAACATGGATGTTGGAATGTTTATTAAGCAAAAAGTGTGGTGCTATAACACTTCCCCACATTGCACCACCATTTTCTTTGCTTAGAGGTAGAGAAGCCCATACAAGCTTGTTCCCTTCTTGGTTAGGTGAACGATTAAACATTGTTACTCCTTCAAAAGGGACATTTTTTTCTAAAGTGTCACAAGCACAAACCAACATGAAAAGGTACTTTGATCCCAGAAACAGTGTGTCTTTTCAACCATTTACCGTAGGTGACTGGGTACTCATAAAAAGTCCCATGAAAGTCACCAAAGGTAAATCTACCTATTCAGTTCCCGTTCAGGTGGAAAGAGCTGGCAAAGCATCAGTCCTACTAACAGGAAAAGGGTGGTGGAACAAACGTCAATTAGTCAAGTTGATGCCTCAGCAAGCCAACATTATCATTAGCAGGTCTAAACCTATGTTGGAATCTGATTGTGCCACTTGGGTGGAACCATCTACTTTGGCGCAGTCATCTTCGTCTGAGGTTCAGGCTTCAACTTCAACTGACGAAGGCGTTTCAGTGGACTCTGTTCCCACATTTAGATCCAGTCACATAAAAATGCCTTCAAAAGTTAGAGATTTTGTGATGTATTGATTCTGTATTTTTTTTTTTTTAGCTCATCCTTTTGTTATATTTTGCAATGTTACATAATGTTATTTTTATTCACTTATGCTTATTTGCATGTTTTTACATATGTCGTTACATGCACTTCTGTTCTTTCCTTTCTTTGTCATTGTAAGGGGGAAGGTGATGTAGTGTGTACACATTTCTTCTTAGTTGTTGAGGATGCGCGGTCTCCCCGCGCGCCCTCGAATGTATTCTTATGAAGTTCCCTCTGGGGTTCCTAGGCGACGGTCTGGTTCCATGGCAGTTACTCCTGCTGTGGATCCCTGACCGGATGCCTGGGAGCGTCGTGGGCTTGTACGCTAATAACTCCTCATCAGATTACCGCTCCTGTGCCGTTTCATGCACTATCTGGTGTATCTCTACTTCCACCGCTGCGTGGACTAACTCGTGGCGATCCAAATACTGGGGACAAGGGGGCACTTGCTCACCCACCCTTGTGCGCTCCCTCCGGTGTGTGGTGCTCACCACACTCCTGTCGGTGGTCGCGGAGCATCTCCTGCTGCTCCTACATTCTTGTTGCAGCCTGTACTGTGCTGTAGAGTGTCTCCTGCTGCTCGGCTGCCTATGCTAGAGCCTGCTTCTGACCCGACCGTCCCCACGCGCCTGCACCCGGCGGTGCACGCTCACATCCAAGGTTCTGCGGAAAAGATGATGTGGGCTCTCTCTCGCTCCCCTTGCGTCCTGAGCGCAGCGGTGTCTGCGAGGCATTACTTTTCATCAGCTGTTCCCTCATCCGGGGCCTCACAGGAGGGGTGCCTGTTTACTGTCAACAGCACCGTTTCTTCACCTTGCATTGGTGATATTCTACAGGAGTGGAGAGTTTTTTGGCCTACATCTCAGCACACCACATGGCTGCATGGTGAGTCATAAAGGGCATTCCTGCTACCTCCTGCCTGCAATTACAGCAATCCTCCCACCCACTCACCACGGGAATGCCTGCCCAGTGCCTAGGATACTGGGCCCCACCCCTCTGAGCAGGTAGTGGACAGTCCACATTCCAGCACCCCTGGGAGATATGTGCCACACCAAAGGATGTTACCACTGCATGTTTGGCGTCGTTTCGCACCATCCTACACCTGTTTCTCCCCAGCTGCCCCCGTCAGAGGTCGACTCCACTACATCATCTTCACCCAAGGTCTGTGTTTTGACACCTGCACCGTCTACACTAGTCGTACCTGCTCTAGAACCTTTTGTAGTGGGTGGGCCCCCACCTTCTCAAGCAGCAAGATGGAAGGACTGGGTTGAGCGGCTGGAGGCCTATTTTGTGGCAATGGGCCTGGAAAATGATTGACGATGTCCCATGCTATTACATTTGGGAGGGGCGGCCATCCATAAACTGGGGAAGTCTGTTGTTGAGGGTGGCTCTCCATTCACCTACACTACGTTAAAACAGGCTCTGAGGGCCCATTTCAAACCCCTTGCAAACCCCAACTATGAGAGGTTCTTGTTGCGCCAGGCCCATCAGCTACCTGAAGAATGTGTGGACACTTTTTATGCTTGCCTCAAAGACTTAGCCAGCACGTGTACTTTGCCCGATGCCAATGATGAAATTCGTGCCTAATTTATACAGGGTTATTTTTCCGTCAAGCTGAGGGAGAACATTCTCCAAGTTCCAGAGATGTCGATGGCCGACATGCTGACAATGGGTCACTCCAAAGAAGTGTGCAAAGTGCATCCCACACATATGGAAGTGGCTTTCCAATGCCAGCAGAAGACGGAACCGGTTAATGCAGTGCATACAGACAAAAAGTAACCTAGTCCCAAATCCAACTTGACTCCCAAGACATGTTGCGGTGTGGAGGGTCATATCCACACCAAGGACCATGTCCTGCCCGTGGAAAACTCTGTTCGGCTTGTAACAAATCCAACCACTTTTCCAGGTATGCCGTTCTTCCACACCTAAGAAGGGGCAGAAACCCAAAGCCATCAACATGATGCACTCTCCCACCATGCCAGAAGATGAGGAAGATGATGGCTGTTAGAAATGGGATTTCTGGTTGGCTAAGGCTTGCGCCAAAGCCAGGCAGAAACCACCACTCTAGTCAGGGCAAGGGAGTTACACGCTGAAGATAACCCCTGCTCACCCCCTTGGTAGCTTGGCACGAGCAGTCAGGCTTATCCCAGAGGCAACGTGTAAAGCGTTTGCGCAACACACACACACAGCAACACACTAGGCACACCACAAAAGAAACTCCACACAAGGTTATATAAAAAATAGCCTTTGTATTATCCAAAACACATTAGAATCATAATCACATATATACACTGTGCCAACTGGCACTAGGCAATATTCACAGGGGATTATATACATGACAGGGCCAATCGGGCCACTGTCAGAACCATCACAAGCACAAGTAGTAGAAATAAAACACAACCAGTTACTACTGGTACAATAATGACCTCAGCATTATATCTAGCAACATAAACGCATTATGTCTGCATCATAGTAGGCATAAAACACATTAGGCCCAATCCTCATAAGCACCCTCTGTAGGCATCACATTAGAATAAACACATTATGCAAAAAGACCATGGACATAAATCACATTTGGCAACCATCATATTAGGCATAAACACATTATGCAATTTTGTAGAGCCTGGCGCTCTACTAATATCACCAAACTGACCCCAGGCCAACTGGCCTTCTCTGGGGCTCAAATGCCCTTTGTCCAAAATGTCAGGGTGTACTCTAGGGCTTTCCAATTAGCCCTCTGGTTGCCAAAAAGCAGTGAAACACTGTGCACAATGCGCTGGGGGCGTGGGCGTGGGCGCGTGTAACTCACCCCCTCTTCATCATGAAAACCAAAATGCCCCCTTTGTTGCAGCTGCCCTCTGTCCGGCAGGGCAGCTGTAGGAAATTGGTTTTAGCACCACTGTGCTTGGGGAGCCTCACTCTGGGGCTCCGACAACAAACTTGCCCCCCACGTTACAGCGGCCCGCTCTCCTGCGGGACCGCTGAGGCAAACAGGCACTGTCACCACCAATGCCACGGAAGCCCCACTCCGGGGCTTCTAAGACCCAAAAGTGCCCAAAGAGGAATTCGGCACAGGCACCACGGTGCCTCCAGGAGCGTCAACACTGCTCCGCTCTGCCACCACTCACCGGAACAGATCGCGGCCGGCTCCAGGCACCGACAATGTGCCTCGGCGGACTCCTGCTCCCAGGGCCTCTCTCCACTTCCCCGGTCTCTTCTTCGCTAGGGAAGTTCCGGCGGCGCTTCTCTGGGCAGGACAGGCACGACTCGCGGGGCTCCCACCGGTACACGGGAGCTCCGCCTCCAAGCAGGCACACGTCGCCTGACTTCCTGCTGCCGCGTTTGCCCGGATTGGTCCATGGGCAGGGAAGGCGGCCCCGCCCACAACCAGGCAGTCTGCCTGACTTCCGGCTCGGGCCGCGGCGGTTCTCTCTCGGCTCACGAGTGCGGGGTGGGCTCCCGCCTGTAAATAAAACCAAATGCGGAGTGGGCTCCCGCTCCCATCAGCAGCGCAAATACAGCGGGGTAGGCTCCCGCTTTCAGATGCAGAAACGCGGGGTGGGCTCCCGCTTTCCCTCCAGCAACGCGGGGGAATCCCTACGCCGGGATACCCTCTAAATCCTCGTGCCGCACAGCGCTGCAGGCCACCCACGCTCTTTCCGTCCTGGGAGAAGATATAGCGCTCACGAGGTGCTCAGTCCACAGATTCAGGGGCACAAGGCTGGGCCCAGGCAGGCCAGCTCACAGGGCCCTCCAGCAGGGAGGCAGTCCCTCGTGGCGGTTCCTCCTGGGGCCCAGCAGCAGCAGGTCCCCCCAGTAGCACAAGGAAGCACAACTCATGGGGTCACAGCCCCAGTATAAATACATCATTTTCCTTTGTTCTGCCCTTGGCACAGGGCTGGGGGAACCAGTCTCAACTGGTTCTGGGGGGTATTGGAGCACTCTGTTTACAGGGCTCCTCTTCCCCTTTGTGAGGTGGGGGCTCGGTCCTCAGACACACCACAGGGGGGCGGAGCCAGCATTCACCTTGGCAGGCACAGACCTATTCAGGGTCACGGGACTACTCTTCCCACTACTCCAAATGCAGATCCCCTATTCAGCCTAGCGCTGATTCACCCTGCCCTTCCTGGAGCCACACACACCTCACCAGCCTCTGTCACTCCAGAGCCAGACATGCAATACACATCAGGCAGGGAGACACATAGCACACAGAAATGCCAACTTCTAAAAGAGGCATTTCTAAAATAGTGATAATAAATCTGCGCACACCATTGCGTAGCATTTATTATTACTATTCCAAACATACCAAACTTGACCACGCTGCTCCTCTCATATCAGGAATTACCACTGAAACACTTATCAGGGAATCCCCAATGCATACCTATGAGAGGGCAGCCTCACAGCAGTGAGAAACCAAAATGGCTGTTTGTCACTACCAGGACATGTCACACACTTAAGGTACATGTCCTACCTTTTACCTACAATGCACCCTGCCCATAGGGCTAGCTAGGGCCTACCTTAGGGGTGGCTGACATGCAGTAAAAGGGGGGTCACAGACATGGCACACACTGTAGGTGCCACGTCACAGCGGCAGTAACACTGCGCGCACAGGCCCTGCAATGGCAGAGGCCTGAGACAGGTTTGAAAGGCTACTTTGGTGGGTGGCGCAATTAGCGCTGCAAGCCCACCAGTAGCATTTAATTTACTGGCCCTGGGTATCTGAGATACCACTTTACAAGGGACTGACAGGTAAACTAAATATGCCAAACAGGTGTAGACCAATCTTACCATGTTTACCACAGAGAGCACACACACTTTACACTGGACAGCAGTGCTAGAGTGCCCAGAGTCCTAGAACCACCAACACCACGTCAAAAAAAAGGCTAGGAGGAAGGCAAAAAGTTCAGGGATGACCCTGCAAAAAGGGCCAAGTCCAACACAACACCCTTCCAGCCAAAATGCAGGGTAGACCAATCACTACCTTGATGGACTTCCCTGCTTTGGGCGATAGAACACGGACGAGGGCCCGCAACTGCAGGGGCACACTCCAGTTCTACGCCATTCTGAACCCATGTGGTTCCCTCTGTCAAAGCTCCCAGGACCAACTAAGCTACCCCACTGGTACTTCCTAGTTGTCCGCGGCCAGGACCAGGCCCTAGACCATCCAGATGTCTTTGGTCCTTGCCATTCCACAGAGTGGGGGGCAGTAACCCCTGGCACATAGTAACCATTCTCCACTCTTCCTTTCATCAGTGTAGTTTTAAACTGCCACTGATCCTCCAACCTAGGGTCCGCACCCTCAGGCTGACCAGAGGTCACGGGCGAGGTTTTCCTCCCCCTACCTCTCCTTCTGGGGTTCCGTACTCTCCTAGGAGAAGCACCCCCAGAACCAAAAACTGTCAGGATGCTGCAATCAGACCTCCTACACAATTCATCCACCAGTTCAGGGCCTTGACCCTGCAACTGATCTACCAACCTAGGACCTAAACCCTCAAGTTGAACCGGGGTCAGAGGCGAGGACTCCCTCCCTCTGCACCCCCTTCCAGAGTTCTGCAACCTCCCACCTGGAGTGGTACCCCTAGAAGACAAACCGGTCAGGACACTGCTTACAGATGTCCTTGGCGCAGGATGTCCTAAAGACACTTCCTTTTCAACCAGATCTTTGCATATGGTTCATCCACACCACTCCCACTGGCAGGCGTTTTCATGATAGAAATCGCGCATGAGTCTCACTCGACTCGTGTTAAGGTGTACGAGACTAAAGGTGGTTCTGGAATGCTGCTGAGCTGTCGGATGGCAGAGTGTCTTCAACATTTTCCACCCACGTAGGATTGCCTGGATACAGGCACCTCAGTTTTGGGTTGTTGAGTGCAGCAGAAGTATTTCAACACACAATCAGGGGGGTTTTGGCTGGCCTCACAGGCATCACAAATGTCAGTGGTGACATTCTGATCCATGCCCTGACACTGAAGGATCATCTCAAACGTCTAAGAGCCAAGTTCCAGTCACAAAAAGACAATGGTCTCAGGCCCCATAAAGAGAAATGCGCTTTTCTTCAGAAGGCGATAGCGATCTTTGGATACCGTTTCTCAGAGAAAGCTGTTATGCCAGATCCCACAAAGGTGCATGATATCCAATCAGCACGGTGCCCACCACTGTCACCGGGGTGCACAGTTTTTTCAGAGATGATTACATAATACGGGCGTTTCATCCAGAACCTGAAAGCCCTCACTGCCCCAATTCGAGAATTGACTAAGGCCAATGCCTCGTGGAACTGGGGACCCCCGCAGGAACAGGCCTTCCGGGCAACCAAACGAGCTCTGTCCACGGATATCAATTGGTTTATTTTGACCCCAGTCAAGAGTCAGAGCTATCAGTAGATGTAAGCCCCACTGATTTGGGGGCTGTATTATTACCAAGACAACCCAATGGTGAGTGGGCCCCAGTGGTGTACGCCCGTCGTGGCCTGACTGAAACTGAGCAGCGTTATTCCCATATTGAAAGAGAGGCCTTTGCAGTGCATTGGGGCTGCTGTCATTTTCATATTTACTTGTATGGCCAACCATTCACGGTTCATATGGACCACAATCAACTAGTTCCTTTTTCACTGGGTCCTCCTCTAAACCGTCTCCAATAATAGAGAAATAGATTCTTCAACTTCAGGCATACCGGTTCTCTGTGGTGTATTGCCCTGGATCACAAAATCCTTCTAATTATTTATCCAGGCATGCAAGGCCCACCATCAGATGTTGAGGAAGTGTAAGAATATGTGCGACTCGTGGAAGAGCAGTCCAGGCCATTCCCCATCTCCCTCGCGGACATTGTCAAGGCCACCACCACTGATAAATGCCTTCAATTGACCATCTCCGCGGTTACATCTGGAAATTGGCACACTCTCACTCAAAAGGCCTCCTATCGTACCAAAGAAGCACAGCGGACCCTGGCCTCCCTCCACAATGTAGACACGAGCTAGCTGTCACCCCCGAAGGGTGTCTAATGAGAGGCAACCGATTGGTAATCCCGAGAACCATATAACAACAGGTAGTTGACCTCGCTCACACAGCTCAGCAGGGGATCGTCAGAACCAAAGACAGATTGCGGTGCAAAGTATGTTTTCCGAATCTGGATGATTTAGTGGAACGTACTGTTCGGCAATGCCCACTGTGTCCAGCTGCTGGACCTGCAGAGTCATCAGGTCCGATCATCACTGAGACCATACGACCTATGCAATGGCACAGGGCCAGTGTGAATTTCAGAAGTGTACCTGATGGCAGACATATGCTGATCGTCACAGAAAATTTTTCTAAATATCCTGAAGTTGAGATCAAGTCAACGACAGCCAGCCAAACAGTTCCCTGATTGGAAAAAATCATGGCCACCCATGGTTTGTTTAGTGAGCTACGAGCAGACAATGGTGCCCCGTTCTCCAGTCAGGAGTTCACTGAGTACTCACAATCCTGTGGCATCTTTCACAGGAGAATCACACCACTTTGGCCTCAAGCCAACAGAGAGACAGGAAGATTTATGTGGACTTTGAACAAAATCTTCAGAATTACCCTGGCAAATGGACAGAACATGGAGTGTGCTGTCTATGGTTTTCTGAGAGACTATAGGCTCACACCACATGCCACAACCAAGGTGGGTCCCAGTGCTCTCTGCATAAACCAGTCTGTGAATGACACCACTCCTCATGTGGAAGAACCCTCAACCTTGAAGACTCAAGTGGATGAAGCACTGCGTCAGCGCCAGGCCCAAAATGACCACATCTCTCGAACTAGATGTGCCAAGTGGCGATATGGTGCTAATCAAGAACCGGCATCATTGGTGCAAATTCCCTCTGCCTTTTGAGGGTTGTCCCATGGAAAGTGACCTCGGTAAAAGGAACCATGATAACTGCTCAGAAGCAAGGCGAGACTGTCACGAAAAATGTGTCCTCCTTCAAACACTACCAGCAACCAGCGGCCAGTTTAGCTGATCAGTCACCAACCCCAACTGGGGTGTGTCTGCACCTGAAGATGACTACTCGCTGGCAGGATGTTCAAGTAGACAAGTCTCGCTCTCCATGCTTGACACCCTCTCGAGAGACCGAGGGCATCCATTCCCAGTGACCCCGTCTAATACCAGAAAAGGTGCAAGAAGAGATAGTTTGCATCTACACTCTGTTCCTGAGATCTGTCAGCCACAAGAAAAGCCCAGTGGTGAGGTTGAAACTCCCCAGCGGCAAGGGACTGAGTGGTACCACCTCAGGCCGTGTCTTATACAGTCCTCCCGTTTGAAAGACTTTGTGGTAAATTGATTTATTGTGCTGATACTGGACTCCAGTAAAAGTTGTGTCCAGTGGCGTAGCTAGACCTTAGGCCACCCATGGCGGCCCCGGCGTTTGCCGCCCATGGCGGCCTGCATGTAAGACCGGAGGGGGGATGAGGAGGTGCTGGCGGATTCCAGTGACAGCCACAGGTAAGGGGCTGGCAATTCCTGCACGTCTGCTACCCCGCGATGGCCACAGGTACGAGCGGGGGGTGGGGGAAGGCCGCCACCCCCAAAACTTGTGTCACCCGGGGCATTCCGCCCCCCACTTCCTATGCCACTGGTTGCGTCTCTCTCTCTCTTTCTCTCCCCCTCATTGGTCTTCTCGTTTTCTGTTTCTCTGTTACTGTCACTCTTTTTTGTTTCTTCATTCACCCCGCTGAGTTGTTATGTACCATGCACTTGTTTTCTCGTTGTGCAATTTTCTTCAAGTGTTTCCTTAATGCTAATGTTTTTGGTGTATTAACCCCTTCGCTGCTAGGCCTTTTCCCCTCCTGTGCTAAGCCTTTTTTTGGCCATTTGGGGTAGTGCGCGCTTAGGCCCCTGTAACTTTTTGACCACATAAGGTATCCATGCCAAATTTGCGTCCTTTTTTCTAACATCATGGGGATTGTAAAGGTACCCAGGGTTTGTGGATTCCCCTGGAGGGGACCCAGAAATTAGTCAAAATACAGCTAAATTTTGGTTTTTTTGGGAAAAATGCGAAAAAAGGGCAACAGATGAAAGCGTCTTGATTTTTCCCTGCAAATGGCATCAAAAAAGGGGTTGTGGTGCTGAAATCACCATCTTCCCAGCTTTCAGGGACAAGCAGACTTTTGTCAGAAAACCAACTTTTTTTACACAGTTTTGGCATTTTTCTGGGACATAGCCTATTTTTGCTATTTTTTGTGCTTTCAACCTCCTTCCAGTTAATGGTAGAAATGGGTATGAAACCAATAATGGATCCTGGAAAGCCATACATTTCTGAAAAGTAGACAAAATTCTGAATTCAGCAAGGGGTCATTTGTGTAGATCCTTAAAGTTTTCCTTATAGAAACTAACAGTTAAATAAAGGAAAAATTGAAAATTAGTTGAAAAAAACAGCCATTTGTGTCAACGTTTTCACCTGTAACTTCTTCTAATTATGACAGCTATTTGAAGGCAATATACCGTTATATCCGCTGGACCTTTCTGGTTGTGGGGATATATAGGACTTGTAGGTTCACCAAGAACCCGACGAACCCAGAGCCAATAATTGAGCAGCATCTTGCAATGGTTTTTTATTATGTACCGGGTATATAGCAATTATTTTGGGAAAATGTATACATGGAAAAATTGTTATGAAAGACACCTATGTATTTCTGAAATGGGAACAAAATGTAGATTTTAGAAACAGTAGATATTTGCACATTTCCGAAATTGGGAGTACCCATACTAGCATGAGAATTATAGGTCATTTTTCAAAATGACTTATTTTTTACACATTGTCTTTCATTTGGAAGGCAGAAATGCATCGAAAGTCAATAGGTAATAACAGTTGCTCTACAATTCTGTGTTACCCAAAGTCTCCCGATAAAAATGGTACCTCACTTGTGTGGGTAGCCCTTGTGCCCACAACAGGAAATGGCTCAAAATGCAACGTGGACGTACCACATTTTCTCAATGAAAAATTACCCTTTTTTTGCAAAGTGCCTAGGTGTAGTTTTTGAACCCTAGCACTGCCGGAACCTAGGGAAACCTAGCAAACCTATACATTTTTGAAAACTAGACACCCAGGGGAATCCAGGATGGGGTGACTTGACTTCCTCCCACCAGGTTCTGTTACCCAGAATCCCTTGCAAACATAAAAAATTGTCAAAAAACCACATTTCCCCCACATTTCTGTGGTGGAAAGTTCTGGAATCTGCGTGGGTCCACAAATTTCCACCCACCCCGCGTTCCCCAAAGTCTTACGAGAAAAATGGTACCTCACTTGTGTGGGTCGGCCTAGTGCCTGCGACAGGAAACGGCGCAAAACGCAACGTGGCCACACCTCAATTTCGCAGTGAAAAATGACCCTTTTTTGGCAAAGTGCCTAGCTGTAGTTTTTGAACCCTAGCTCTGCCGGCACCTAGGGAAACCTAGCAAACCTATACATTTTTGAAAACTAGACACCCAGGGGAATCCAGGATGGGGTGACTTGACTGCCTCCCACCAGGTTCTGTTACCCAGAATCCCTTGCAAACATAAAAAATTGTCAAAAAACCACATTTCCCCCACATTTCTGTGGTGGAAAGTTCTGGAATCTGCGTGGGTCCACAAATTTCCACCCACCCCGCGTTCCCCAAAGTCTTACGAGAAAAATGGTACCTCACTTGTGTGGGTCGGCCTAGTGCCTGCGACAGGAAACGGCGCAAAACGCAACGTGGTCACACCTCAATTTCGCAGTGAAAAATGACCCTTTTTTGGCAAAGTGCCTAGCTGTAGTTTTTTAACCCTAGCTCTGCCGGCACCTAGGGAAACCTAGCAAACCTATACATTTTTGAAAACTAGACACCCAGGGGAATCCAGGATGGGGTGACTTGACTGCCTCCCACCAGGTTCTGTTACCCAGAATCCCTTGCAAACATAAAAAATTGTCAAAAAAAACACATTTTCCCCACATTTCTGTGGTGGAAAGTTCTGGAATCTGCGTGGATCCACAAATTTCCACCCACCCCGCGTTCCCCAAAGTCTTCCGAGAAAAATGGTACCTCACTTGTGTGGGTCGGCCTAGTGCCTGCGACAGGAAACGGCGCAAAACGCAACGTGGTCACACCTCAATTTCGCAGTGAAAAATGACCCTTTTTTTGCAAAGTGCCTAGCTGTAGTTTTTGAACCCTACCTCTGCCGGCACCTAGGGAAACCTAGCAAACCTATACATTTTTGAAAACTAGACACCCAGGGGAATCCAGGATGGGGTGACTTGACTGCCTCCCACCAGGTTCTGTTACCCAGAATCCCTTGCAAACATAAAAAATTGTCAAAAAAACACATTTTCCCCACATTTCTGTGGTGGAAAGTTCTGGAATCTGCGTGGATCCACAAATTTCCACCCACCCCGCGTTCCCCAAAGTCTTCCGAGAAAAATGGTACCTCACTTGTGTGGGTCGGCCTAGTGCCTGCGACAGGAAACGGCGCAAAACGCAACGTGGTCACACCTCAATTTCGCAGTGAAAAATGACCCTTTTTTTGCAAAGTGCCTAGCTGTAGTTTTTGAACCCTACCTCTGCCGGCACCTAGAGACACCTAGCAAACCTATACATTTTTGAAAACTAGACACCCAGGGGAATCCAGGATGGGGTGACTTGACTGCCTCCCACCAGGTTCTGTTACCCAGAATCCCTTGCAAACATAAAAAATTGTCAAAAAAACCACATTTTCCCCACATTTCTGTGGTGGAAAGTTCTGGAATCTGCGTGGATCCACAAATTTCCACCCACCCCGCGTTCCCCAAAGTCTTACGAGAAAAATGGTACCTCACTTGTGTGGGTCGGCCTAGTGCCTGCGACAGGAAACGGCGCAAAACGCAATGTGGTCACAACTCAATTTCGCAGTGAAAAATGACCCTTTTTTGGCAAAGTGCCTAGCTGTAGTTTTTGAACCCTAGCTCTGCCGGCACCTAGGGAAACCTAGCAAACCTATACATTTTTGAAAACTATACACCCAGGGGAATCCAGGATGGGGTGACTGGACTGCCTCCCACCAGGTTCTGTTACCCAGAATCCCTTGCAAACCTAAAAACTGTCAAAAAACCACATTTTCCCCACATTTCTGTGGTGGAAAGTTCTGGAATCTGCGTGGATCCACAAATTTCCACCCACCCCACGTTCCCCAAAGTCTTCTGAGAAAAATGGTACCTCACTTGTGTGGGTCGGCCTAGTGCCCGCGACAGGAAACGGCGCAAAACGCAACGTGGTCACACCTCAATTTCGCAGTGAAAAATGACCATCTTTTGGCAAAGTGCCTAGCTGTAGTTTGTGAACCCTAGCTCTGCCGGCACCTAGGGAAACCTACCAAACACACACATTTCTGAAAAGTAGACACCCGGGGGCTTCCAGGGAGGTATGGCTTGCGTGGATCCCCCAACGTTTCCTTACCCAGAATCCCCTGCAAACCTCAATTTTAGCTGAAAAAATCACTTTTTTCACACATTTGTGTGTGGGAAAGTGTGGCATCACTGGCCTCACACAAATGTCCTACCACCCAGCCTTCCCCCATGTCTCCCGATAAAAATGGTGCCTCACTTGTGTGGGAGGCCCAAGTACCCGCGACAGGCAAGGGCCCACAACGTAGTGAGGCGACCTCAAAATGGCCTTTCACAAAACTACCTGGTTTTGCAAGGGGGGTCACCTGGGTTTTTGGCCCCGTGCTCGGCGGCCATCTAGGGAAACCTTCCAAACCCACACATTTCTGAAAAGTAGACACCCGGGGGCTTCCAGGGAGGTATGGCTTGCGTGGATCCCCCAACGTTTCCTTACCCAGAATCCCCTGCAAACCTCAATTTTAGCTGAAAAAAATCACTTTTTCCACACATTTTTGTGTGGGAAAGTGTGGCATCACTGGCCTCACACAAATTTCCTACCACCCAGCGTTCCCCCAGGTCTCCCGATAAAAATGGTGCCTCACTTGTGTGGGAGGCCCAAGTACCCGCGACAGGCAAGGGCCCACAACGTAGTGAGGCGACCTCAAAATGGCCTTTCACAAAACGACCTGGTTTTGCAAGGGGGTCACCTGGGTTTTGGCCCCGTGCTCGGTGGCCATCTAGGGAAACCTACCAAACCCACACATTTCTGAAAAGTAGACACCCGGGGCTTCCAGGGAGGTATGGCTTGCGTGGATCTCCCAACGTTTCCTTACCCAGAATCCCCTGCAAACCTCAATTTTAGCTGAAAAAAATCACTTTTTCACACATTTTTGTGTGGGAAAGTGTGGCATCACTGGCCTCACACAAATTTCCTACCACCCAGCGTTCCCCCAGGTCTCCCGATAAAAATGGTGCCTCACTTGTGTGGGAGGCCCAAGTACCTGCGACAGGCAAGGGCCCACAACGTAGTGAGGCGACCTCAAAATGGCCTTTCACAAAACGACCTGGTTTTGCAAGGGGGTCACCTGGGTTTTGGCCCCATGCTCGGTGGCCATCTAGGGAAACCTACCAAACCCACACATTTCTGAAAAGTAGACACCCGGGGCTTCCAGGGAGGTATGGCTTGCGTGGATCCCCCAACGTTTCCTTACCCAGAATCCCCTGCAAACCTCAATTTTAGCTGAAAAAATCACTTTTTTCACACATTTTTGTGTGGGAAAGTGTGGCATCACTGTCCTCACACAAATTTCCTACCACCCAGCGTTCCCCAGGTCTCCCGATAAAAATGGTGCCTCACTTGTGTGGGAGGCCCAAGTACCAGCGACAGGCAAGGGCCCACAACGTAGTGAGGCGACCTCAAAATGGCCTTTCACAAAACGACCTGGTTTTGCAAGGGGGTCACCTGGGTTTTGGCCCCGTGCTCGGTGGCCATCTAGGGAAACCTACCAAACCCACACATTTCTGAAACGTAGACACCCGGGGCTTCCAGGGAGGTATGGCTTGCGTGGATCCCCCAACGTTTCCTTACCCAGAATCCCCTGCAAACCTCAATTTTAGCTGAAAAAAATCACTTTTTTCACACATTTTTGTGTGGGAAAGTGTGGCATCACTGGCCTCACACAAATTTCCTACCACCCAGCGTTCCCCCAGGTCTCCCGATAAAAATGGTGCCTCACTTGTGTGGGAGGCCCAAGTACCCGCGACAGGCAAGGGCCCACAACGTATTGAGGCGACATCAAAATTGCCTATCACAAAATGTTTTGGGCCCTTGCCTGTCGCGGGTACTTGGGCCTCCCACCCGAGTGAGGCACCATTTTTATCGGGAGACCTGGGGAACGCTGGGTGGTAGGGAATTTGTGTCAGCCCCGTGATGCCACAACTTACCACACAAAAATGTGTGAAAAAGTGATTTTTCAGCCAAATTTCAGGTTTGCAGGGGATTCTGGGTAAGAAACATTGGGGGATCCACGCAAGCCATACCTCCCTGGAATCCCCGAGTGTCTACTTTTCAGAAATGTGTGGGTTTGGTAGGTTTCCTAGGTGGCCGCTGAGCCCCGGGCCAAAACGTCATGGGACCCCCTTGCAAAACCAGGTCGTTTTGTGATAGGCCATTTTGAGGTCGCCTCAATACGTTGTGGGCCCTGCCTGTCGCGGGTACTTGGGCCTCCCACCCGAGTGAGGCACCATTTTTATCGGGAGACCTGGGGGAACGCTGGTGGTAGGAAATTTGTGTCAGCCCCATGATTCCACAACTTTACCACACAAAAATGTGCGAAAAAGTGATTTTTTGAGCAAAATATCAGGTTTGCAGGGGATTCTGGGTAAGAAAACGTTGGTGGATCCACGCAAGCCTACCTCCCTGGAATCCCCGGGTGTCTACTTTTCAGAAATGTGAGGTTTGGTAGGTTTCCCTAGGTGGCCGCCGAGCCCCGAGCCAAAGCGTCATGGGACCCCCTTGCAAAACCAGGTAGTTTTGTGATAGGCCATTTTGAGGTCGCCTCAATACGTTGTGGGCCCTTGCCTGTCGCGGGTACTTGGGCCTCCCACCCGAGTGAGGCACCATTTTTATCGGGAGACCTGGGGGAACGCTGGGTGGTAGGAAATTTGTGTCAATCCCATGATTCCACAACTTTACCACACAAAAATGTGCTGAAAAAGTGATTTTTTCACCAAAATATCAGGTTTGCAGGGGATTCTGGGTAAGAAAACGTTGGTGGATCCACGCAAGTCATACCTCCCTGGAATGCCCCGGGTGTCTACTTTTCAGAAATGTGTAGGTTTGGTAGGTTTCCATAGGTGGCCGCCGAGCCCCGGGCCAAAACGTCATGGGACCCCCTTGCAAAACCAGGTCGTTTTGTGATAGGCCATTTTGAGGTCGCCTCAATACGTTGTGGGCCCTTGCCTGTCGCGGGTACTTGGGCCTCCCACCCGAGTGAGGCACCATTTTTATCGGGAGACCTGGGGAACGCTGGGTGGTAGGAAATTTGTGTCAATCCCATGATTCCACAACTTTACCACACAAAAATGTGCGAAAAAGTGATTTTTTTCAGCAAAATATCAGGTTTGCAGGGGATTCTGGGTAAGAAAACGTTGGTGGATCCACGCAAGCCATACCTCCCTGGAATCCCCGGGTGTCTACTTTTCAGAAATGTGTAGATTTGGTAGGTTTCCTAGGTGGCCGCCGAGCCCCGGGCCAAAGCGTCATGGGACCCCCTTGCAAAACCAGGTAGTTTTGTGATAGGCCATTTTGAGGTCGCCTCAATACGTTGTGGGCCCTTGCCTGTCGCGGGTACTTGGGCCTCCCACCCGAGTGAGGCACCATTTTTATCGGGAGACCTGGGGGAACGCTGGGTGGTAGGAAATGTGTGTCAATCCCATGATTCCACAACTTTACCACACAAAAATGTGCGAAAAAAGTGATTTTTTTCAGCAAAATTTCAGGTTTGCAGGGGATTCTGGGTAGGAAAACATTGGGGGACCCACGCAAGCCATACCTCGCTGGACTCCCCTGAGTGTCTAGGTTTCAGAAATGTGTGGGTTTGATAGGTTTCCTAAGATGGCCGCCGAGCCCAGGGCCAAAAACCTCACTGGTGTGGGTGGTTCAAGTACCCTCAACAGGCAAGGGCCCAAAACGTATTGAGGAGACATCAAAATGATCTATCACAAAACAAGCTGGTTTTGCAAGGGGAGTCACCTGGGTTTTTGGCCCCGGGCTCGGCGGCCATGTTGGGAAACCTACCAAACCCACACATTTCTGAAAACTAGACACCCGGGGAGTCCAGCGAGGTATGGCTTGCGTGGATCCCCCAACGTTTTCCTACCCAGAATGCCCTGCAAACCTCAAATTTAGCTGAAAAAAATCACTTTTCTCTCCAATTTCTGTGTGGGAAAGTTATGGAATCTACGTGGATCCACAAATTTCCTACCACACAGTGTTCCCCCATGTCTCCCGATAAAAATGATACCTCACTCGCATGGGTGGGTCAAGTCCCACGACAGGAAAGGGCCCAAAACCTATTGAGGCGACATCAAAATTACCTATCACAAAACAACCTGCTTTTGCAAGAGGGGTCCCATGAGTTTTTGGCCCTGGGCTCGGTGGCCATCTAGGAAACCTACCAAACCCACACATTTCTGAAAACTAGACACCTGGGGAGTCCAGCAAGGTATGGCTTGCGTGGGTCCCCCAACTTTCTCCTACCCAGAATCCCCTGCAAACCTCAAATTTAGCTGAAAAAATCACTTTTTCTCAAATTTCTATGTGGGAAAGTTCTGGAATCTACGTGGATCCACAAATTTCCTCCCACCCAGCGTTCCCCCAGGTCTCCTCATAAAAATGATACCTCACTTGCGTGGGTGGGTCAAGTACCCGCGACAGAAAAGGGCACAAAACCTATTGAGGCGACATCAAAATTACTTATCACAAAACAACCTGGTTTTGCAAGGGGGTCCCAGGAGTTTTTGGCCCTGGGCTCGGCGGCCATCTTGGGAAACTACCAAACCCAAACATTTCTGAAAGCTAGACACCCGGGGAGTCCAGCGAGGTATGGCTTGCGTGGGTCCCACAACGTTTTCCTACCCAGAATCCCCTGCAAACCTCAAATTTAGCTGAAAAATCACTTTTTCCATACATTTTTGCGTGGGATCACCGTGCCGGCACAAATGTCCTACCACCCAGCGTTCCCCTTGTTCTCCCGAGTAAAATGATACCTCACTTGTGTGGGTGGGCCAAAGGCCTGTGACTGGGAAGAGCCCAAAACATAGGGATTTAGGGTATAGCACCGAGAATTCTAATCGCTATATTTTTTTAAAAATACGTTTTTAGCCAGTTCTGCTTTGGACACCCACACAAGTGAGGTATCATTTTACTCGGGGAACAAGGGCAACGCTGGGTGGTAGGACATTTGTGCCAGCACGGTGATTCCACGCAAAAATATGTGGAAAATATGGTTTTTTCAGCTAAATTTGAGGGTTGCAGGGGATTCTGGGTAGGGAAACGTTGGGGATCCACGCAAGCCATACCTCATTGGACTCCCCAGGGTGTCTAGTTTTCAGAAATGTGTGGGATTGGTAGGTTTCCCTAGATGGCGGCGAGCCCGGGGCCCAAAACCAGGTGCCCCCCCAAAACCAGGTAGTTTTGTTATAGGTAGTTTTGAAGTCTCCACAATACGATTTGGGCCATTTCCTGTTTCAGCCACTATGCCTACCCACACAAGTGAGGTACCATTTTTATCGGGAGACCTGGGGGAACGCAGGGTGGTAGGAAATTTGTGGATCCACGCAGATTCCAGAACTTTCCCACACAGAAATTTGAGTAAAAGTGATTTTTTTCTGCTAAATTTGAGGTTTGCAGGGCATTCTGGGTAGGAAAACGTTTGGGGACCCATGCAAGCCATACCTCGCTGGACTCCCCAGGTGTCTAGTTTTCAGAAATGTGTGGGTTTGGTAGGTTCCCAAGATGGCCGCTGAGGCCGGGGCCAATAACCCAGGTGACCCCCTTGCAAAACCAGGTTGTTTTGTGATAGATAATTTTGATGTCTCCTCAATACGTTCTGGGCCCTTGCCTGTCGCGGGTACTTGACCCACCCACGCGAGTGAGGTATCATTTTTATCGCGAGACCTGGGGGAAAGCTGGGTGGTAGGAAATTTGTGGATCCACGTAGATTCCAGAACTTTCCCACACAGAAATTGGAGAAAACGTGATTTTTTCAGCTAAATTTGAGGTTTGCAGGGTATTCTGGGTAAGAAACTTTTGGAGGACCCACGCAAGCCATACCTCGCTGGACTCCTCCGGGTGTCTAGTTTTCAGAAATGTGTGGGTTGGGTAGGTTTCCCTAGATGGCCGTTGAGCCCGGGGCCAAAAACTCATGGGACCCCCCTTGCAAAACCAGGTTGGTTTGTGATAGGTAATTTTGATGTCGCCTCAATAGGTTTTGGGCTCTTGCCTGTCGCGGGTACTTGACCCATCCACACAAGTGAGGTACCATTTTTCACGGAAGACTTTGGGGGACGCGGGGTGGGTGGAATTTTGTACATCCACGCAGATTCCAGAACTTTCCACCACAGAAATGTGAGGAAAATGTGTTTTTTGGACATATTTTTAGGTTTGCAAGGGATTCTGGGTAACAGATCCTGGTGAGAGCCAGTCAAGTCACCCCATCCTGGATTCCCCTGGGTGTCTAGTTTTCAAAAATGTATAGGTTTGCTAGGTTTCCCTAGGTGCTGGCAGTGTTAGGGTTCAAAATCTACAGCTAAGCACTTTGCAAAAAAAGGGTCAGTTTTCACTGTGAAAATGTGTTGTGTCCACGTTGCGTTTGGGCCGTTTCCTGTCGCGGGCACTAGGCCTACCCACACATGTGAGGTGCCATTTTTCTCGGAAGACTTTGGGGAACGCGGGATGGGTGGAAATTTGTGGATCCACGCAGATTCCAGAACTTTCCACCACAGAAATGTGAGGAAAATGTGTTTTTTGACAAATGTTTCGGTTTGCAAGGGATTCTGGGTAACAGAACCTGGTGAGAGCCAGTCAAGTCACCCAATCCTGGATTCCCCTGGGTATCTAGTCTTCAAAAATGTATAGGTTTGCTAGGTTTCCCTAGGTGCCGGCAGAGTTAGGGTTCAAAATCTACAGCTAGGCACTTTGCAAAAAAAGTCAGTGCCTAGTGGGCTTTCTGCCGCCCTGGGGAGGGGGAAATCAGGGGCTATTGCCCCGATATGCCCCCGAGGGGGCAGAAAGACTGTGGCTATTCTTTTGGGGGTCGGGGGCATTGGGATGCCTATTCTGGGCAGCCCCCACCCCTCCGTATAAAAAAGCCAGCATAATCGCTGGCACATAGTGGGCTTTCTGCCCCCCGGGGGCAGATCAGGGGCTACTGCCCCCATCTGCCTCCTGGGAGGGGCTGAAAGACAGTGACATCTTTTTTGGGGTGGGTGGGGGCATTGGCATGTCCATTCTTGGCAGCCCCCACCCCGAACTTTGTAAAAAAAAAAATCCCTGGTGGCTAGTGGGCTTTCTGCCCCCCCGGGGGGGCAGATAAGATGCTATTGCCCCATCTGCCTCCCAGGGGGAAGCAGAAAGACTGTAGCATTTTTTTTGGGGTGGGGGCATTGACATGCCCATTCCGGGCAGCCCCCACCTCTACCTATATATAAAAAAAATCCCTGGCGCTTAGTGGGCTTTCTGCCCCCTCCCCGGGGGGGCAGATCAGGGCTATTGCCCCCATCTGCCTCCTGGGGGGCAGAAAGTTTTTTTTTCTTTGGGGGTAGGGTGGGGGCATTTGCATGCCCATTCTGGGCAGCCCCCACCCCGGGCCTATAAAAAAATAATCCCTGGCATCTAGGGTATTTCTGAACCCCCGGGTGGGGGCAGATTGGTGGCCACTGCCACCATCTGCCCCCGGGGGGCAGAAAGACTGGAATTTCGTGGGGGAGGGTGTGGGCATTGGCATGCCCATCTTGGGCAACCCCACCCCTAAATGTATCGAGGGGAAAAAACCCTGGTGTCTAGTGGGCTTTCTGCCCCCGGGGGGCAGATTGGGGTCTACTGCCCTCATCTGCCCCCCAGGAGGGGCAGAAAGACTGTACCTTTGCGGCGGGGTGGGGTGGGGGCATTGGCATGCCCATATTGGGCAGCCCCCACCCCAAATTATAATTAAAAAAAATCCCTGGTATCTAGTGGGCTTTCTGCCCCCGGGGGGCAGATTGGGGGCTACTGCCCCCATCTGCCCCCCAGGAGGGGCAGAAAGACTGTACCTTTGCGGCGGGGTGGGGTGGGGGCATTGCCATGCCCATATTGGGCAGCCCCCACCCCCAACTATAATTTAAAAAAAAATCTCTGGTATCTAGTGGGCTTTCTGCCCCCGGGGGCAGATTGGGGGCTACTGCCCCATCTGCCCCCAGGGGGCAGAAAGACTAATTTTGTGGCCGGGGGGGTGGGGGCATCGGCATGCCCGTTTTGGGCAGCCCCCAACCCTAACCATAATTTAAATAAAAATCCCTGGTGTCTAGTGGGCTTTCTACCCCCTCGGGGGGGCAGAAAGACTAATCCTGGCAAATATTTTATGGGGGGAGCAAAGGCCCTTGCCCAAGGGGCCGCTCCCCCTCCCTGGTGCCTAGTGGATGGATCCCTGCTTGGGGATCGCCCTCCTGGGGCGATCCCCAAGCAGAGATCCACTAGGAGTGGTACCATTGGAAAGGGAGATTCTCCCCTTTCCAACGATACCTCTCCTGAGTTTCTACGTGCTCAGGGGGCTGAGATAGCCCCTGAGCACGTAGAAACTGAAACTGAAATGAGCCTCTTGGCTCATTTCAGTTTCAGTTTCACTGAAATGACATCAGCGCGACGTGCGCGCCGATCGTCATTTCAGGGGGGGCCTCGGGAGCTGGGGAAGCTCTTCCCCAGCTCCCGAGGCTTTAGGGGATTAAAGGGAATCCCTCTGGTGCCCGCACCAGAGGGATTTCCTGCCCTGGGTTCCATGACGAGTTGGACTCGTCATGAGCACACGAGCACTGTGTGCCATGACGAGTCCAGCTCGTCATGAGCATGGAAGGGGTTAATGTCTGGAGGAATGTTATGTTTGGGGATGAACCACCCCATGTTGAGAAGTCATGTAGGGGTGTTTAGAAGACTAATGTGAATAAGATTGTCATGGCCATGACCTCACAAAGTGATGTAATAAAAGCCACCAGAAACAGACCTTGTGGTTCCAGTGGCCAGTGTAATACCACTCTGCTGTCTGGTGTATCTTTACTTCTACAGCTGCGCGGCCTAATCCATACGGCCTACGGGGCAATCTAACAACGACAAAGAGGAGCAGAGTGATAATTTTCTTTGCCTTTGCTAGCACCCATGGCACTCTTACTGGGCCAGTGTGGATTTCCTGTCACTTTGTCTTTTCTTGTACGAACCACAAAGTGGCTGGATGCTGTGGCTGTGGCATCACCATGACTCACATAACTGTGTTTACATTGCTGTAGTAGTTTTCATGCACATTATTCTTTTAGCAGGTCATCATCTCTATGACACAAACCAAGTTTAAGTCACAACAGAAGCAAGTTTTGTGTGATTGTGAATTTATTAACATGCATGTGTTTGAATAGTATACGTAAATGAAAGTGCTGTACAGTGCGATAGGAATCCAAAGTTCACAGAGGAGTTGGTAGTGTTGGTAGATGAAATTTCCAGAGTAAAGTCCACAGTCATTTGAAACATTGGTCCAACTTAGACCCTCCATCACATGTGTGGGAGTTTAGCGACAGTCAACAAGGTGAACGCTTTGCACACAATGGAGGATGTCTGGAACAGGTATTCACTTCCTGGGGGGTATGCATGGCCATCTGCCTCTCACTTGTCCTTCTTCGGACGACCCCTCTTCTTCTTTTCAGGGGGACCCTCAGGTGCAGGCTGCTGCGGTGCCGGGGACTCTCCGCCAGAGTCCTCATCCCTCCCTGTGGCAGTTGCAGATGTAGTGGCAACAGATGTAGTGGGCACACAGGGAGGTGTGGTCATGTTGTCAGCTATCTGGCGGAGGCATGTGAGTATGTCCCTATGCACCGCCGTGAGTTCATCAATTTTGTCCATTTTGGACTCCATTTGTGACATGTGGGAGTCCACTCTGGCATGATGGGCAGCCTGCTGTTGTTGCATGTCCCTGAGGATCCCCACTACCTGGCCAAAGCCTCCTGTGCTTTCCTGGTACGCATCTATGATGCGTCCCAACTGTGGATCATCCTGCAGTCCAGCCCCATCTGCAGGCCGTGGCCTCAGCCTGCCCACCCTCACACCACCCCTACCCACACGGGCAGGACCTGCCATGGCAGGCACAGACGACACTGGGCCCCCTTCTGTGTTGGCACAGGTGGTGTTGTCCGTCACCTCCAGGGTGCCCTGTGTAGCTGTGCCGTCAGTGTTCTGTTGCCTTGGTCTGTCTGTGTCGGCAGAGGTCATTGGTGTGTTTGTAGTTGTGGCAGAAGTGGTGGCAGGGGGTGCTGATGTTACAGCTGCTGGGGCTGGACGTGGAGCCACACCGGAGGTGCCAGGTCGTTCGTCGTCATCCGAAGAGGGCTGAGAAACATCCACACCGTAGAGCTCAGGGTCAACCAGAGTCTGGGACTGGGATCCTTCTTCGGTCCCTGCAGTGTCCCCAGCATCCCCTGTGGGTGGAAGAGACACACAATATATGTTGGGGTTCAGCACACATCAACGGATCACACACATTACAGTTGCTACTGTACTTCAAGATGAGTGTATGTACATTGCATTGTCCTCCATTGTCACAGACAGAGGTCTATATTGGTTAAGCACATTGTCATGGCAACCTGAAGTGTTTTGATGGGCAGTTGGAGCTGTGTGCGTGGTCAGCTCATGTATTGATTCAAGTACTGTACATGGCCATTGCTGCTGAAGTGCTATCCCGTGCCTGACACAGGTGTGTTTTCCTTATCATCATTTGTGCTTTAACAAGGACATACGTGCACTTCCTCTTACGATGTGTTGCAAGATTGGGGCATGTGTGCTGGCCTTTGTGCATGTTTTTTTGAGTCACATTGGTGTGTCGAAACGACATGGTCACAGTCCGGTATGTCTGAGATCTCTTGTGAGATGTTCCTGGTTTACATCTCATTGCACACATGTGATGGTGTTACCGTAGCAAATGATGTTGCTGCTGAGCTTTGTACGTGATATCGTCATTTATCTTGTCAATGTCCTCCATGGAATGAGGAGTTAACCAAAGCAGCTCTCTTGATTTTCAATGCTCATGACAGTGAGGGCCAGAGGTTTGTGTGTTTGAGTTATGCTGCTGTAAGTTGTATGCCTACTCCTACCCAGTCCAGGTTACTCCTTGTGTTGCAGGTGTCAATGACAGTGAGGGGAGTGTTGTGTCAAGGATGCTTACAATGCTGCATGATGTAGGAGTGGAATGCAGCTCACAACAGCACCTTGTGTACATGACACCATGCAACAGTGTCAGCTATCTTCCTGTGGCCATTCCATTCACTGTCATATGTCCCCTGTCAATGATGTATATGTAGCTTTGTGTGTGTGTTTTGATATGTGCTATGTCTGCATCTCCCCAATTGTCATGGAATCCACACACCTTCACAGCCATGCCAGGGGGCACCCCTAGGACACTGCTTCCCCAGACAGTGAGTGGAAACATACAGTTGCGATGGCTGTGGGTGTGATCGTGTTTGGGGGGGCCAGTGCCTAGGTGTGACTTGCAGCCAATTCATACATCAGGCCCATGTGTCAGCCATCTTGCCAGGGTATTTACTTTCAGGGTGACTAGTCCCAAGGGTGCTATTTGTTCTGGCTGAGAAGGTGTGTGTTGAGCCGGACTTGATAGTATTTGGAGTCATTGCAGGTCCTCCTTCACCCACAGAGCCCAGGTAATCCCCCCGAAGCATGCCTCCATTGCAAGGAGTCAAAGTTGACGTTCAGGATGTCAGTCAGTGGTGTTCTGTTGTTTGTTGGAGCACAACCCCCACCAGGGCCTAGTGCTCCCCACTGCAGAGCCCAGTGTCAGCCATCTTGTCAGTCTCTTTCCACTCCCTGTGAGGTGAGAATGGTTCAGGGTGGGCTAGATGGGCCATGTGGGAGGAGGACTGTTGGCTGTGACTACGACTCACATCATGCTATTGGCTACACCCACCTTCCCAGAATACCAAGACTTCCTTCCTGTGACTCAGCTTCCCTGTGAGGTGGTGTAACAGTGCTGTCAAGATGGCTGACAGTGGTGTCCTGTTGTTTGTTTGAGCAGTACTCCCACCAGGGTCTAGTGCTCCCCACAGCAGAGCCCAGTGTCAGCCATCTTGTCAGTATTATGCCACTCCCTGTGAGGTGAGCATGGTTCAGGGTGGGCTTGATGGGCCATGTGGGAGGAGGACTGTTGGCTGTGACTACGACTCCCATTATGCTTTTGGCTACACCCACCTTCCCAGCATACCCAACCTTCCTTCCTGTGAATCAGCTTCCCTGTGAGGTAGTGTAACAGTGCTGGCAGGATGGCTGACAGTGGTGGCCTGGTATTTGTTTGTGCACAGTTCCCAGCAAGGCCTTGTGCTCCCCACAGTAGAGCCCAGTGACAGACATCTTGGAAGTGGGTTTTGACTCACTCTGTTGGAGAGCATAGTCCCAGGTGTGTTGTTTGGTGTGAGGTGTGTGTGTGTTTCAGGGCCTGCTGGTAGATGTAGTCAGAGCTAGCACTCCTCCTCCCCCCCAGGCCAGATGGGCCACCATGAAGCATGCTTCCATTGCAGGGAGTCACAGTTGACGTTCAGGATGTCAGGCAGTGGTGTCCTGTTGTTTGTTGGAGCACAACCCCCACCAGGGCCTAGTGCTCCCCACAGCAGAGCCCAGTGTCAGCCATCTTGTCAGTCTCTTTCCACTCCCTGTGGGGTGAGCATGGTTCAGGGTGGGCTTGATGGGCCATGTGGGAGGAGGACTGTTGGCTGTGACTACGACTCACATCATGCTATTGGCTACACCCACTTTCCCAGAATACCAAGACTTCCTTCCTGTGACTCAGCTTCCCTGTGAGGTGAAGTAACAGTGCTGGCAAGATGGCTGACAGTGGTGTCCTGTTGTTTGTTTGAGTAGTACTTCCACCAGGGCCTAGTGCTCCCCACAGCAGAGCCCAGTGTCAGCCATCTTGTCAGTATTATGCCACTCCCTGTGAGGTGAACATGGTTCACGGTGGGCTTGATGGGCCATGTGGGAGGAGGACTGTTGACTGTGACTACGACTCCCATCATGCTTTTGGCTACACCCACCTTCCCATCATACCCAACCTTCCTTCCTGTGAATCAGCTTCCCTGTGAGGTAGTGTAACAGTGCTGGCAGGATGGCTGACAGTGGTGGCTTGGTGTTTGTTTGTGCACAGTTCCCAGCAAGGCCTTGTGCTCCCCACAGCAGAGCCCAGTGACAGACATCTTGGAAGTGGGTTTTGACTCACTCTCTTGGAGAGCATAGTCCCAGGTGTGTTGTTTGGTGTTGGTGGGAGGTGTGTGTGTGTGTCAGGGCCTGCTGGTAGATATAGTCAGAGCTAGCACTCCCCTCCTTCCCCCCCAGGCCAGATGGGCCACCATGAAGCATGCTTCCATTGCAGGGAATCTCAGTTGACGTTCAGGATGTCAGGCAGTGGTGTCCTGTTGTTTGTTGGAGCACAACCCCCACCAGGGCCTAGTGCTCCCCACAGCAGAGCCCAGTGTCAGCCATCTTGTCAGTATTATGCCACTCCCTGTGAGGTGAACATGGTTCAGGGTGGGCTTGATGGGCCATGTGGGAGGAGGACTGTTGGCTGTGACTACGACTCCCATCATGCTTTTGGCTACACCCACCTTCCCAGCATACCCAACCTTCCTTCCTTTTGACTCTGCTTCCCAGTGAGTGGGTGAAATAGTGCTGGCAAAATGGCTGACAGTGTTTGTTGGTGTTTTGGGCCAATGCCTTGCTATATTTATTATTAAGTTTGTACATGTTATGACATAGTTCCATATTACTCTGAGATTGCAGGTATTGTGTTTATCTAAGTGGCATACACATTGCAGGATAATTAGCTTTCGGTTGCTATGGCTTTGCTAACAGTGATTGGTTTCACTGTCCCCTTGACAGTGGTGTCTGTGTGTGTATTGCCTCACCATATTGGCTAGTTGGTTATGTACTCACCAGGATCTAGTATTCCTGTTAATCCATGGATGCCCTCCGGTGGAAGGATGGCCCGCACCTTCTCCTCCAAGGAAGTGAAGTGCGTTGGTTTGGCAGAAGGGCCACCGCCGGTCCGCTGGCTCAGGGCATGGTCTCTGGAAATCAGCTTCTTGACCCTCCTTCGCACATCATAGTACCTGTTCTTGATATCCTCCATTGTGCGCAGTCAAGGTGCTTGTGCGTTCACCTAGTCGACAATCCTCTCCCACATCTTTGTTTTCTGTGACATGGGGGTCTGTTGGACCAATGTGCCAAATAAATGTGGCTCTACTCTGAGGATTTCATCAACCAAGACTTCCAACTCACTATCTGTGAACTTTGGATTCTTCTTTGGAGGCATGGTGATGGGTGGTTGTGGAGATTGATGTGTGTGTGAGGGTGAAAGTGAGGGTTAGTGGGTGTCAGTTTATCTGGGTGTTTGTGAGTGTGTTTTTGAGAGGTGAAAATGTGGTGGTGTTCTCTGCTGTCATATGTGTGGAATTTGCAAAGGATCATGGTAGGGATTTTGGCCCTTTATGTAGGTGGAGTTGTGAGTGTGTCTTTGTTCCATTTTTTTTTTTTTTTTTTTTATTGACTTTGACATTGCTTGTTTGGTCTTTTTCAGTTTGTTTCTATGTCATTTTGGTGAGCATGACGGACACGTTCAGTTGTCCGGGACGGACGCTTACAGCGGCAATTGCGGGCTAATCCGAGTCTGTCACACTCACATTATGCTATGTTGCAGCGTTCGCGTCGGTCGCGACGGGCTCTTTTACGTGGTAGTCAGTATGTCCCGTACGTTTCGGTCTTGCGGATTGTGCTCCGTGCGAGTCGTTAGTATTTGAAATGAAATTAAATGAAAATTGGTATTTATAAAGCGGGCGGCTACTCACGTAGAGTGTCCCGGCGCTTAACCACCAAAAGTCACAACCATTAAGAGCACGGGCCCTGCCTGCTAATATGCTATTGCTGGAACAACCAGGTTTTTAGTCGTCTCCTAAAAAACGTCAAGTCCTGTACCTGTCTAAGATGCAGGGGCATGTCGTTCCATAGGCGCGCTGCCAGGACTTGAAAAGAGCGCCTTAAACTGAATCCTCCTTCTAACTGGAAGCCAGTGCAATGCCTTCAGGTGGGGCGACATATGCGTTCTGGAATTTACCATAAGAATAGCTCTGGCTGCAGCGTTCTGAACCACCTGCAGCCGATTGAGTAGAAATTCCGGTAAGCCTAGATAGAGTATGTTGACATAGTCCAACCTTGATAAAATCAAGGCTTGCACAACAGTTTTACGACAATCAACCGGTAATAGAGGGAGAATTTTTTTTACCATTTTTAACAGACCAAAGCATGTCTCGGCAATGGTTTGAATTTGAGTCTTCATCGACAAATTGGCATCTAATTTGACTCCAAAGTTCTTCACCGTGCAGACCGGAGCTGCGGGAGGATACATGTCACGGGGCCACCAGTGGCTCCAGTCCTCACATGGTGGACAGCCAAAAAAGATAATTGCAGATTTTTCCGGATTACATTTTAATTGGATGAGTCGCATCCAGGAAAAAACCTCAGTCAAACATCTTTTAATCTTGCTCCCTCCAAAGTTAGACCCTTTGTCACACGTGAACATCAATTGCGTGTCATCGGCGTAATAAATAATCTTCGTGCCGTAAGACTCCGCCAGGAGAGCAAGGGGGGCCATATAAATGTTAAAGCGCGTTGGACTCAAAATTGTGCCCTGTGGGACACCAACCTTCATAGAAGGAATTGCAGCTGACAGGGAAGGAGACCAGATTTCCTGCTGCCGCTCACTCAAATATGAGGAGAACCACTTGTATACCGTGCCCCCAATACCACACTCCATCAGCCTTCGCAGGAGCCGGTCATGGGGCACGGTATCAAAGGCCGCAGATAAGTCCAATAGAATCACTACCGCACTCCCTCCTTTATCCAACTGTGTTTTAATGATTTCTGAGACTTCAAGAAGCGCTGTCTCAGTACTAAGGGAGGCTCTAAAGCCTGACTGACTGTCATGGAGGACATGATTCACTTCCACATAATCCGTTAGTACCGAATTAACATATTTTTCCAGTACTTTAGAGAAGAATGGCAGCATAGATATGGGCCTATAGTTGGACGCGGCTGCAGGATCAGCCGTTGGTTTCTTCAGCAACGGAATGATTTTAGCCTTTTTCCAACAGCTAGGTACCATCCCCTTTTGTAGCGAGGAATTCAAAACTAAATTGACGGCAGGATTAATAGTCTCGGCGATGTTCATCAAAATTTTTGCCGGACATGGATCTGTCGGGGAGCCTGACTTCAGTGATACCATGATCTCAAGGGATTTATCTAAGGAAATGGAGGGGAATTCATTAATCGAATAACCAGCCCCATCGGACCCGAGATCTACGCCCTCCGTTTCAACAGTATTAAGTGTATTCATAGAGACAAAAGATTGTTGTATCAGGCCAATCTTATCATGAAAATAACTGGCCATCTGATGCACCCATACAGAAGTCGGGGTGAACGGCAAGCTCACTGCACTGGGGGATGTAAAGTCCTTAACAATTTTAAAGATTTCTTTACTAAGTTGCGGGAATATACACAACCTGATTGGGGGGTTGGAGTGGGTGGTGGGATGGGGGAGAAAGGGGGTGCTTGTATGTTTATAGCCAGTACTGTTACGTGCCACCTTGCAACACGATGGGCGCTGTTCCGGTCCTTGAGCGGTTTCGGCTACCTAACTGCTCTTTTGGGATACACATATGATGTTCGCACGCTGCCACCTTAAAATGCCTCTCTTGGAACATTAGGGGCCTGAATGACTGTAGGAAAACCCGACTTGTACATGCTTACCTCTCACGCCACAATATTGATATCTGTTTATTGCAGGAAACGCATCTCAGTGCCGACCCCTCACCGCGGCTCAAGCAAACCAGAT
Source organism: Calotriton arnoldi (assembly GCA_963921515.1). Taxonomy (NCBI): domain Eukaryota; kingdom Metazoa; phylum Chordata; class Amphibia; order Caudata; family Salamandridae; genus Calotriton; species Calotriton arnoldi. Next base: position 73,770 of record CAWUFW010021566.1, read on the forward strand.
GGGGTCACGTATATTCCTCTATATACTCTAGTTACTTCCGGGGCGTGGCGGTGCTGATCAGGAGGGGGTTGGAGTGGAGGGAGGGCACTGTGCATAGAGACCCGGATGGCAGATTCCTTATTGTTCTGGGCTTGCTGGGTGGGGTCCAGATTGCGATAGTTGCGTTATATGGCCCCAATGTTGACTCCCCTGAGTTCTTCCGGGACATATGGGCTAGAGTAAAGGCTACAGGCTGTAGCACTATCCTATGGGGTGGCGACTTCAATGCAGTCTTGAATGATGGGTTGGATAGGCGGGGGGCTGCCCGTACTTTGCACCCCTCGGCAAGTACTGCCCTTAACGCTATACTGGAGGATGGGCCCCTGATAGATATCTGGCGCCATAGAAACCCTGACCTCCAGGAAGGAACTTGCATATCCGACCACCATAGCGCCTGGTCCCGACTGGACTACTGGTTGGTGTCGCGGGATGTAGCCACGTGGACTACTGGAATAGTCCACTTGCCGAGATCTTTGTCAGACCACGCCCCATGTCTGCTGACTTTGACAATGCCAGAGGCACCCCCATGCATGTTTTCATGGAGGCTGCCACCGCATGCTCTGTTAGATGACGCTTTCAAAGAAGAAATTCGGACGGACATTACTGACTACTTCACACGTAACACGGGCTCGGTGGACACTGAGGCCACGCTGTGGGAGGCCTTCAAAGTGGTTATCCGTGGCCAATGTATAGCCCGCCAAGCCGGGGTACTAAAAGCTATACGAGGTTCTCTGGCATCACTGGAATCTCAAATAAAAGGGCTCGAGACACTGTTTTACTCCTCTAACGACACATCTGTACTGGCTGATATAAAAGCCAAATTACTTGAATATGAGGAAGAAGCGCGACGGGAGATTACATTTTTGGGGAAATATGCCGAGGCAAGGAGATATGGAGAGGGAGATAGACCGGGTAGGACACTGGCTGGTATGGTTCGGGCCCCACGTTCCACTACGTACATTCCTGAGTTGAGGGCTGCAGAGGGGGGAATGGTCAGAGGACAGCAGGACATCCTTACTGAATTCTCTCGGTTTTATACCAACCTTTACACAGCCACTCAACACACATGCCCTGAGGGAATGCAGAGTTTCCTTGACTCCCTCGAGCTGGTTTGGTTCAGTCAAAACTACAGGGATTACATGGATCTACCAATCACGGTGGAAGATGTCGCACAGGTCATACGAAGTTTGCCCTTAGATAAAGCCCCAGGGTCAGATGGCCTGACTACGGCTTTTTACAAAGCATATGTGGAGGAATTGGCACCGAGACTCTTGGAAGTATACGAGGAGGCTTGCGGCTCTGCCATTTTGCCCCCAACGATGAGAGAGGCTGTCATAATTACCCTGTTGAAGCCAGGTAAACCCGAAACGGAGCTGGACTCCTACCGGCCTCTGTCATTGATAAATGTAGATGCAAAAATCCTGTCCAAATTAATAACTAATAAGCTACAGCCCTTGCTGCCCCTCATCGCGCGTCCGGACCAGTCGGGTTTCATCCCGGGTAGAGCCACCTCTCACAATCTCAGGACGATATTTTCGGTGCTGCATTATTTGCATCCCGATGTACAAGCTGCGGCGGTCTTCCTAGATGCCACTAAGGCATTCGACACGCTTGAATGGCCGTATTTATTCATGATTCTATCTCGGATGGGATTCAGCCCCCAGTTCTTGAACCTCATCAAATTGCTGTATACCCAGCCAACTGCCCGTATCAGAGTGAATGGCCTATTGTCAGAGCCTTTCCCTATTTCGCGTGGGACGAGACAGGGGTGTCCTCTGTCGCCATTGCTCTTTGCGGTTGCGATGGAACCACTGGCCGCCCGCATTAGACAACATCACACGGACAGGGGCATTGGGTTCAGCACCAGGAGCCTCATAATTTCATTATACGCTGATGATGTCACTTTATATATCTCTAACCCCAGGGAAAATTTGGACCCCATCTTGCGGGAATTTATTAGATTTGGGGGCCTGTCTGGGATCTCCATAAATTGGGCTAAGTCGGTCATCTTTCCGCTCACAAATAATACCATACCGGTAACTTCCGAATTCCCCTTGAGGTGGGAGGCAATGGCGGTCAAGTATTTGGGGATTTGGATTAGCCGGGACATGCAGGATATCTGGTCTTTAAATTATGGGAGGGCAGTGACCTGGTTGGAGGAAAAGGTGGGACTTTGGAAGACTCTCCCGCTCTCACTGGCGGGGAAAATAGCATTGGCAAAAATGATTATTCTGCCCAAATTTTTATATTTGTTCGCTAATGTCCCGATCCCGCTTACACAGTCCTTTTTTAAAAGGGTCAGAGCTGCTTTGATCTCTCTGGCTTGGGCAGGTGGTCAGGCTAGGGTGTCTTGGGAGCTTCTTACGCTCCCGCTGGTGCAGGGTGGGATGGGGGCCCCCGACATGCAGCTTTACGCACTGTGTGCTCAAGCGCAGTTTTTGCACTACTGGACGTACCCTACGCCCTTTCAGCCGCATGTCGCTGTGGAGATTGATGTTGTGGCACCTGTCCCTCTACCAGTAGCACTATACACGCCTTATCGCCGACCTAGAGAGGGAATAGACACTTCGGAAACTCTGCGTTGGGCATGGGATGGGCTACGCAAACGGGCGGGGATGCCGGTGCTATACGCCCCTTCAATACCACTAGCACACAACCCGATGGTGCCCGCTCTGAAGGATGGAATTAGCAAAACAATTGCTGAGAAAATGAAGCTACACACATTCGCAGACTTATACATTGACAATGAGTTCCGCCCTCCTCCGGTCGCGGACGAAGAACGGACAGTGCCGTTCACCGAACTTTTCCTTTACCACCAGCTGCGTGCGGCGTGTCGTTCACTCCATGCCACCTTTCCGGCTCCTCCTCCTCCATTGTTGGCCCTGGAGAACCTGCTGCGCTCCCCCTCCCCACGGAGGCTAGTAACACGACTGTACAGACAGATGCAGACCTCGTCGCCGCTGGTGACACCCAAGGCGTTACAGGGTTGGAATTCTGAACTCCCGGAGCCACTGACGGAAGACCAATGGTCATTCTGCTGTCGCCAGCTCACCGAACTATCGCCGAATTACAGACTTCGATTAGTCCACTTTAAATTCATACACAGATATTACAGAACACCTGGGGGGTTATACCGTATGGGTCTTAGGGAGGATGACCGTTGCTGTCGATGCGGGTCCGCATCAGCATCCTTTTTGCACATGGCTTGGGATTGTCCGGCATTGGGGACTTATTGGAATACGACGTTCATGATAATTAACCAAATACTCGGAGTGTCGCTTGACCCTACCCCATTGCTGGGCTTACTGTGCTATGTAAGAGACACACGACCCCAAGTGCGGAAGTTACACGCATTATTGCTGTTGTTGGCTAAACGTCGGGTAGCAATACATTGGGGACAGAGGGGGGCACCGTCCACGAAGGACTGGTTGCGGGATGTGACATATGGACAGGCCCAACTCACCACTTTTTGGGAGTTAATGCCCCTCACTTCCAGACCGCGAGACATATGGGAACCATTCTTGAGCTGGGCACGGGAACGACAGCGTCCTGATGGTGGTACACAACCCCTGGTTGATTCCCCCGGGTGAAACACAACACTGGGTTACATTAAATTTCATGTACAATGTGACGGTATACTGTACAGTAGACGTGGAATAACATCGGGAATTCATGTATAATGTATAATGTGCATTGCAGTAGGCATGGGTGTTTAGGCCTCACAATCGAATATTCAGACGAAAAGGGAGAAGATCTAGTGATACTGAATGTAGACTACCGGAGTGGCGGGTGTGCTAAACTTGATTACTATTATTGTACCCGGACTATGCCGATGGTATCCGTCACAGGTTTCGGAATGTACTGGCTACTGTTGTTGTTATGTTTGTATGATAAATTGTGTTCAAATATCAATAAATACAATTTAAAAAAAAAAAAAGATTTCTTTACTCTTGTGGGCCGCCCCCTTAATTTTTGAGGCAAAAAATATTTTCTTTTCGGTGCGCACATCATTATAATAGGCTTTCAAGGCTTGTTTATAGATGGTCTTATCCTCCGGGGTCAACTTATTGCCCCACACTCTCTCTAGTCGTTTGCAGGCACTCCTGCTTTTCCTAAGAATTTCCGTAAACCACGGTGCGGAGGGACGAGCGGAATTGGCTTTCCGGGTGGTAATAGGAGCCAACTCAGAAGCACGATCTTCAAGCCAACTCTCCAAACTAGGGGCATCGAGCTCAGGATCGCTGCTATTGGGAATTGGATACTGATCCAATGCTGCCCTCAAAGTATCGGGGTTAATCTGGCTGAAAGATCTAGAGGTATCAGGGCGGGGCTTCCCCCGCGATTGGGAATAAGGTAGGGTTTTCGGGATCTTGAAACCCATTGCTTCGTACTGGGCCGGTCGTACAGCGCGTGTACGTGTCGGTCGGACCCATTCTCGGTCCGTGTCATTCGGAATGGTTCCCGGTCAGTTCACGGCCGAATCACGATTTTCCGTACATTTCGGTCATGCGGATTGTGCTCCGTGCGAGTTGTTTGTAATTCACTCGAATTGCATCGTACTCGGCCGGTCGTACGGCGCGTGTACGTGTCGGTCGGACTCCAGTCCCGGTCCGTGTCAGTTGGTACGGTTTCCAACCGGGATTGGAATCGGCCCCTATGTGTTTAACATTAAAGAAACATATCAATTAAAAAATTACATGGCTCATTATTTTTTTATTACTTTATTAATGTTTGAATATGTATGAAAATATATATTTTAAATCAATGTACTTTATAACATAATATGTCTTTATTAAATATATATAATATTTTTTTGTATTAATTTAACCTATTGTATTATTTATACACATTCCCACTATACACTACATTACATTTATTAGTTTTCAAACCTATCAACATATATAAGTGACTATTCCAACTCCAATTAGTATTAAATCTGGGAGGGTGCTGGACACTAACCATATATAATTTACTATTCCCACTCCAATTAGTATTAAATCTGGGAAGGTGCTGGACACTAACCATATATAATTTACTATTCCCACTCCAATTAGTATTAAATCAGGGAAGGTGCTGGACAGTAAACATATATAATTTACTATTCCCACTCCAATTAATATTAAATCAGGGAAGGTGCTGGACACTAAACATATATAATTTACTATTCCCACTCCAATTAGTATTAAATCAGGGAAGATGCTGGACACTAACCATATATAATTTACTATTCCCACTCCAATTAATATTAAATCTGGGAAGGTGCTGGACACTAACCATATATAATTAACTATTCCCACTCCAATTAGTATTAAATCAGGGAAGGTGCTGGACACTAACCATATATAATTTACTATTCCCACTCCAATTAGTATTAAATCAGGAAGGTGCTGGACACTAACCATATATAATTTACTATTCCCACTCCAATTATTATTAAATCTGGGAATGTGCTGGACACTAACCATATATAATTTACTATTCCCACTCCAATTAGTATCAAATCTGGGAAATTGCTGGACACTAAACATATATTATTTACTATCCCAACTCCAATTAGTATTAAATCAGGGAAGGTGCTGGACACTAACCATATATAATTTACTATTCCCACTCCAATTAGTATTAAATCAGGGAAGGTGCTGGACACTAACCATATATAATTAACTATTCCCACTCCAATTAGTATTAAATCTGGGAAGGTGCTGGACACTAAGGGGGTGATTAGGATGGCGGGCGGATCGCCATCACCAGCCAGGCGGTGGCGATCCGCCCGCCATCTCCACCCGATTTACCCCCCGCCATATTATAATGGCGGGGGTACCGCGGCGGACGCAAAGTGCGTCCGCCGCTTTTCCGCCGGTCGGCAATCGTTCTGATTGCCGGGCGGAGCTGGGGCCTAATATGGTGGCGGTGCCTAGCAGGCACCGCCATCCATATTAGGATGTATGGTTGTCAAGGCCTTTCCATGGCGGGAAAGGCTGGCGGGGAATCGCTTTGGGGGCCCGTTGCGGGCCCGTGGGGGGGGGGGTGCGGCTGCACTTGGGAGGTACCTATGGTACCCCCCTACATTGCCTGCACATGGTGGCAGGCACCGCGCGGTGCCTGCCACGTTGTGCATGGCAATGCACAACATGGTAATTTGGCATTGCGGCGGGTGCTGCTTACAGCAGCACCCGCCGCAATGTCAAAATTGGGGAATGCGACCGCCAGGGTGGGGGTCGCATCCTAATCAGCGGTGCGGGAACGCCGCACGTCTGGCAGCTGGTCCCAGCACCGCTAGGGTGTCCGCCCGCCATCCTAATAACCCCCTAAATATATATAATTTACTATTCCCACTCCAATTAGTATTAAATCAGGGAAAGTGCTGAACACTAACCATATATAATTTACTATTCCCACTCCAATAAGTATTAAATTTGGAGAAGGTGCTGGACACTAACCATATATAATTCACAAGTCCCACTCCAACTATTATGAAATCAGGGAAGTTGCTCTACAAACACTATATATAAATTACTATTCCCACTCCAATTATCATTAAATAAGAAAATGTGGTGTACACTAAACATATTTTTTTAAATACACAAAAGCATACAATGTTTTATTAGGTTACTCAATATCCAAATTCTAAAACATATTCATAAAATAACAAAAATAAAAAATGTAATTATTATAAATTAATTTATTTTAATATATTTCCCATATAAATAAAAATATTGTAATAATTATAAAACAATACTTATTTTTTATATATAATTAATAAACATAATTTATTTGTTAAAATATATTTTTAAATATTTACAATTATTAAATATTATTTTCAAAATAATATAAAATATGATTTTGTATTAGCAATTTTACATATATAATTTATTTCTAACTAAATAATCTCTCTTATTTATGAAAATTTGTTAGATTTTTAAAAATGTAGGGGCCCATTACGATGGCGGGCGGAAGCACAACCGCCATGCTGGCGGATGCAAAAACCACCAGTTACCGCCGGCACGCAGCAGTCCACACGCCTGCCCAATTACGATGCGAAAAGTAGGCCAAACACCGCCGGCAAGCCAGCAACACCGTCCGCCATCAAAGTGCGCCCGTACACGTAGCGGCGCAGCACAACTGACACACACCGTCCGACGAAACACGTCCCGCCCGGCGCATAAATTACGATGCCGCAAACAAACGGCTCCCACGGCCAAGAGATACCGTACGACAAACCGAAGCGGTAACACGGACGCCGAGCACGGACAACGAAGAAGCGGCTCCCCGAGCATGAATCCAGCACTGCAGGCCCTCCCCATGCTCCTGCTGATGCACCACCAAGGACGCAACGTACCGCGGAGACGCAGGTAGGCACACACACAACAAGTGCACGCAAACAGCGCACACAGTGCAAGGGCGGAAAAAGCGGACAACCCCCCACCAGCACGTGTACACTACACATCCACCATTGCATCCACACATGACACACAGGCCAAATCGTAACATCGCGTAACACATGTGTACACACCACCTGGGACTAGGAACCAACCACCCCGTCACGGCCCCAAAGCGCCGATGACGCCGCCACACATGCGCACAACGCAGAGGCCAACCGCAGCGCCATGCATGCGTCGCACACAGACACAGGGACACAACCAAGCAGCACACACATCAGCCCCACCCCGAACGCACATGACACGTGACAGGCCTGCCACAGACATGTCCCCAACGCCCAATTCACGGACAACACCCAACGCCACACAACCGACGCACACATGTCAGTGAAGACACGCAACAGCAGGACACACCCCAGTGTAACAAACATGGCGTAGCACACAGCGGCGGCAACACCAACTAGGAGAAGCAGGGCCCCTTCGGGAAGAGGAACGCCAGTACCACACTGAAACACCCATACCACCCTGCACATATGAACAAGACATATAAAACGGAACACCAAAGAGCCCGGGGACTGACAACAGGTGGCCCAAGAATAACATTCACACACAAGGCCCAACGCAGAGCGGAAAGGCAGCCTGCCGCCCACACAAGGGAGAGCAGACAGCACTGAATGACCTTCCATTCCAACTCCGAAACCACAGCCCTACGACAGAAGCCGGTGAATACAGCCATTGTCCAAGAATAGACCAACACAGGCATGCCGAGGAGACCGACCACAGGGCAGATAGCGCATATCACAGAAGCACACAACGGACGGGGAAGAAAGAAGAAAACACTCCCCCATGTCGGCCACATGCAAGTTAATTGGAAGGAGTCACACATCACTGACCTTGAACTGTCTGAGAAGCATGTGGGAAGAGGGCCCGTGTCCTCCAAACAAGCCAACAGAACACAAGTCCTGTCTCCCTACGACTACACAGAGCTCACAGCAACCTCGGAGCGTGCACATTGCAGACTGCACACACAGCCGGAGCACGCCACCACAACGCACCGCTGCGAAATGGCAACCGCAACACACCTACCCAACTACGCCGAACAGCTCAAGCTGTACAAAACCAACCTGTTTCATACATTGGGATGCGATCTCCTGTCCCTGCTGAACGTAAGTTACCGACTGACTTACCGCATCACATTGTTCAGCTGCGTCATGCCCGTCTTCTACTGTCGGAGGTGTCCCTACCAGCATCCCGTGGAGATATGCCTCTCCAACCCGGCATGTCTGAAGGCGGACCTGCTACCACTACTCCTCCCTCTGGACGCACACGACAGGGCCTGCTCTGCCTATGGGGGCATGGCGTATGTGGCCAACATCGCACCCGCACTGAAATGGGACCACTGTGCCTCCACACGACGGATCATCGAGAACAGCTACATCGAATGTCACCCAGCATGCCCCATCATGGTCCTCCAAGGGACAACTTACGAACAACACCTTGACAGCCACCATCCGCTACATTGGCTGGCAAACATGTACACCACCAATGACATGGAAGCCCTGCTGGACGGCATCGCATACCTGACAACCTGTAAATTCATCGGACCACAACGCAGGTTCCCCGATTGACCTATGATGTCCAACCCCGCACCCATGCTTAGCTTCCGCACGGACTGGCCAGTCACCACCACAACAGCCATACCAAACGACCGGCAACTGTAACCACACCATCAACGACATCGCCATGACATCGGATATGACCGGGACATGCACACTGTTCCCCATCACATCCAGGAACACCGCATGCATCGTGGGAGGCAGTGGCATGGGCTCTGTGTATCGCACCCACATGGACGGAACTGCACGAACAACCAGGACACAACATGGATCCAGCGCCCATGGACACACACACCGCTCAGTGGACATGAATAGGTCGCCTGGAGTCTGTGGGTGCTGCACCCCTCCCACCCCCGCCCCGGGAATCCCATACCAGGACCTTTGCATGGACGACAAGTGCATACAACAACAACACGACCCCAGTGACTGTGACATGTCCAGTAACCACCACAGTGCAACAACAAGTGGCACGCCGCTGCATGCACGCAAGCACATGCCCTGATGTAATCTCACATGCACGCGTGCATGAGGAACAACCGCAGCAAACCTGTCACATGGAACTGAGATGGACTGTGCCCATGATGCCAAGCGGTCTGGTAGGCTACATGTATACCGTCTGTGTCAAAGTCCGCAGCTCCGCAGCTATACGTAAATGTACATTAGCACAGCCTTGGCCAAGCAGATGTCACTCTGAAGCCCACATCCCACATGCAACAGCCAATCACATGTAACCCCACACCCTATCCCATTTGCAATCATGCTCAGTATATCCTCAACATGTATTCCGCTGCCAGTAGTGTCCACTATACTGCATCACAGAGGACAGAAGACTCAATATAATGTTTGAAACCAAAACTGTCTCCGCTGACTCATTTCACAAGTACGAATGAGAGAGGATGAGAGTATGTGAAGTACACGGCAGTCGTGACATGACCATGTAGTCCACTGGTATTGGATGTCAACGCAAATGAGTAACACTACTGTGGAAGACACACATGTGTCGTGTGAAGTCGTATGGACGCAGTGCTCAGGTGGGTGGGTGCGACGGGTAGATGCGCACATGCCAAGTTGGAGCACGCCGTGTCGGGAGGGGTCATGAACAGTACACCACCGCTTCCCTGGGCATTGTGAGAGGACACCTGTCGGGGGAGTGAACACGTGTGTGCACAGCAGCCGGGCACACGTACAAAGCGGTACCAGGCGCACCTCAGCCCACCCTCTGTGGACAAGCTGGATCCTGTTGTGCGCCCGCCATGCCCCTTGACAAGGCACACACAGCCCCAGTCGACCAGGTGTAACCCCAACATAGTCAATCCGCACAGGCGACACAGGGCACGGGATGGCAGTGGAGCATGGTGTGTGAGAGGTCTCCTCGCGCTCCTCCTGGTCATATCACGCAGGCAATAGAACCTCAACGTCTAGCATGGCACAAGTCAAATGGAAGTGTAGGGGGACGCACCACAGCACGAGCAGCACTGACGTCACGGGAGGTGGCTCGCACCATCCCATCCATTGCCCATCATACCAACCACGCCACATGCCATTGCGACTAAGTGCGAGCGCGTGCGCCACCACCCCCGAGCCCTCCCCAGAGAGGCCAAAGAGTGAATGTGTGGGCCATCAGCCACAGACGGACGCGGCCTGGCCGCAAGGGCAGCCACAGCCACTGGGTGTCGCAGGTGGCGGATCCGGAAGGCGAAGACTGTGATGCATAGTCCATGCAGGCCGGGTCTCCATTTGGGGCACCACGCAGGTGGACGGCGTCCCGCCACACATCATACCCTGAGACAGCCCACTCGTGCAACTGGACCCACACATACACTCCTTGCCCTCTCTGGTGCGAGCTTGGGGCTGCCTGTGCAGGCGCTAGCCTCGCAGGTGAGCATGCATATTGGGGGAGCGAGGGGAGGACATGAGGGCTGGGGCGAAGATGACTGTATCACTGTCAGTAAGTACAAGGGATGACCCAGATGTGGAAAGGAAGAGACGTGTCCCGTGTGTACTGCAACTAGTCGCCAATCCAACTACCCCCCATGTCCGGAATGTAAGCCCGCACCTAGGCCCGCCCATCCGCCACATCGAACATACCACCAGCACGACAACCTTCCCATTCGAAACATTGACTGGGGGTGGCGACCAGTGTACAATCATGTGTAGCCTACCCACGCGTACATGTGGGCCCTCCATGATCCATGTCACCTGCGGCAAAGTCATGACATGCGCAATGAGGGAAGTGAGGAGAGCTGTCCGCCCCACGCGCAGAAGGTGCATCAGCTCCACAGACCCAGCAGCGAGTCCAGCAGGGGTCACATGTGCAGGGGCAGCTGTGCCTGGTGTGAAGGCACATGCATATAGACAGCACATCGACCAATGTGTAGTCTGCCCACATCTACAGTCCATCATCATGCGGACATAGGAATTGAACACAGGGCAACACATCTTCAGTTGGTGCACCCACCGTGACCAACAATGCGCAATCATCGACGTACCCGCCCTGTGCATGGCCCCCCACCCAACGGAGGCACATCCAGTGCCACCATCCCACACACACAAGCCTTCCACGGAACATGCTGTGTCCAATGGTCAGTACAGAGTCAGCGCCCATCTGGTGGATCCTGAACAGGAGACACATGCACACACATGCCAGCTCCCACTATGTACGTCTGCCACCTGGCACGTGCAATGTAACCTCTCACCTGTGACGTGTGACTGCAAGCACACAGCCGTCTTGGCATGGGGCTGTCAATGTGGACACCTGTCAATGTTTCGGGAGGTGTGATCCGTACAGTGCTGTACATAGGGTGCAGTGCTGACACCTACTACTGTCTCATATCCCCTCGTGCCACAGGTCCCACTTGTTTTGGCCGCTCAGCCTGTGCCCACATCGTCGTGTGCCATACTCATCCAGCCGCGGAAGCAGTTCCATGCTCAGCAGACATTCATGTTGCCGTGGCGTTGCCGCTTGACGGATATGCAGTCAGTCCCCATCAGCACGCCCCGCAAGTCATTGGGGCCTAGATCCCCATGTGCATGCACATGGCAGTGGTTTGTATCACTAGCCATTGCCATTGTTGGGAGACCTGTGTAAGTGTATTGTGGCCGTGCCGTCCCAGCTTGACAGCTGGGCTGTGGCTCATGTGCTTGCTCAGTCATGTCAGTGATGTGTATGCGAAATTGCTATGTGTCGTGTTGCTTTGACATGTGTCCTCTGCCATTGTCCCTAGGCGGAGACCGAACATTGACCGCCCATACCAATTGCTGGCGGACATGGACGATACAGAGGTTATTAGGAAGTTTCGGCTGGACAGGCCAACCCTGCATCGACTGTGTGCCATGTTAGAACCCCATCTCCGTCCCCGCAGGGTGTATCCGACTGCTGTCACCCCCACGGCTAAGGTGATGGCCGCCATGCATTTCTTCGCCACTGGGTCATTCCAGCACACAGTGGGCATTGGAGGAGGGATGTCCCAGCCCATGTTCAGCAAGGTGCTGAGGGATGTACTGGCAGCCATGATGCTGTGCCGAAACAGGTACATCCGCTTCCCCAGGGCTCGTGAATTGGCGGCAGTGAAGGGTGCATTCTATGCCCTTGGCAGAATCCCACACGTCGTTGGAGCCATTGACTGCACACATGTCGGCCTTGTTCCACCACAGGCCACTGAGCACCTGTACCGCAACAGGAAGCACACGCACTCCCTGAATGTGCAAGTGGTGTGCCTTGCGGACATGGTGATCACCCACGTGTGTGCAAAGTTCCCAGGCTCGGCCCATGACGCACACATAATGCGCAACAGCATCTTGCCACGACTGATGTCCAATATGCAACAGGATCGTGCCTGTATTGTCGGTGAGTATGTGGAGTGGTGTAGCGTGCTGGTTGTGCGATGCTGTCCCCTGTCCAGTTGGAATTGCAACGGTTCTCTGTGTCCCTCACACCCAGGTGACTCTGCGTACCCGAATGGGGCATGGCTGCTCAGTCCATTGAGGAATCCTCGCACCCCAGCAGACGATCGCTACAATGAGGCACATGGGAGGACCAGACGTGTAGTCGAGCGTACCTTTGGCCTCCTCAAGTCCAGGTTCAGGTGCCTGGACCGCACCGGGGGTGCGCTGGCGTACTCCCCACAGAAGGTGTGCCGGATAGTGGTGGCGTGCTGCATGCTGCACAATCTGGCCATTCGGAAGCAGATCCCCCTCATCGTGGATGACGGAGATCAACCAGGGCCCCAGCCCGCAGACCAGGACAGCTCGAGTGAGGAGGACAGCGGAGAGGAGGAAGCTGGTAATGTGCGGCAGCAGCTCATCGCCCGCTACTTCACTTGACGGTGAGTGTCCATGTACGACGGCTGATGTGGCTGTATCTGTGCAGGTGTGTGTGTGCTGTGTCAGGGTGGCCGTTTGTTCACTTCGTGCTGTGTGTCCAGGGTAGTATGCCACTGTTGGTGGCTGTGGCATTGTGCCCTATTGCTCTGTGCGATGTGTGTACATTGCTTGTAGTTGTTGACATGTACTGTGTGATGGGTGTGTGACACACTCATTGAATGTGCTCCTGTTCTGTCTCCCACCCCTAGGTCCCTACAGGCCCTCCGGATTCAATTGCCATGCCACGCATCAGGTGCCTTTCCGCCCAAGGTGGCCGTTGTATTCCGTACAAATAAAACACAGGGCACAAACAGCAGTTAGTGTAAAAGGTGCATTTATTACAAACTGTGACATGTGATTGTGTGTAAGGTGATGACAAAAGTGGTGCGTGCAGTGACAATGAGCTGTCGGTCATGGCTGCGTGATGCTCAGGGTGTACCCACTGGTTCTATGTCCATAGTCCAACACACACATGCCATCCAGATGGCTGTGTGGAGTGGGATCGTAGTCCAAGTCAATGCAGTGGCTGGTCAAGGAAGGCTGGCGGAAGGCTGGCTGGCTGCCTCACTTGCGTTTGGAGCGTGCGAAGTCCTCCCGGGAGATCTGTTTCCACTTCGGACGGCCCCTTCCACGTTTGCGAGGGGGTGCCTGCTTGCGACATGCTGGTGGTTGAGGTGTGCTCACTGGCTGTGGACGCAGGGGAACTGGACACTGCTGCTCCACCCTGCGCCCCGGCAGGTGGTGGCGGAGGGGAGCTGCTGTCCCTGGCTGTGACCTCACCGCCACCACCAGCTGGCCCATGAGGTCCACGAGTTGGCCCATACGGGCGTCCATGGACCTCAGCACCCCAGCACCTCACGCGTGTCTGAAGCAGACCGGACCCATTGTCCTTGGGCCTCTTCATAGGCCCCAAGGACTCTGGCCATTTGAGGCAGGGCATGGCTCCCAGGGGAGGCTGGCGTTTCCCTGACCCTGCTCCTCCTACCAGTCCTGCTGCCACCGGCCTGCCCACTAGCCACATTGCTCACCACGGTCCTCGCTGTGGCTCCCAGGGTGGATCCAGTCGGCCGGGCCACCACCTGCGCTGGGGCTGGTGCCAGCGAAGACGTGGTGGTGGTGGCGGCGGTGGTGGTCGGTGCGGCGATGGTGGCGGTTGCGGCAGTGGTAGTGGCCACAATGACCGTGGGTGTGGCCGCAACGACAGTGGCAGCAGGGGGCTGGGAATGTTCAGCAGCCCTGGATGATGGGTTGGTGGGTAGGAGGGGTCCTGGGAGCGGCTGGGCCCTGCCACACCAGATGGGCCTGCTTGGTGGTCCGTGTCTGAAGAGGAGGACAGATCCTCCAGATCCGTGTGTCCTCATTGGGGGCTTGTAGGCTGGCTGTGCTGGCTGCTGGCTCCATCCCCAGAATCCAGCAGTTCGTCACCTGTGGAGAGAATGAGATCTGTTATTGTGTTGCACCTGGCGAAGTATGTATTTGTCGTCTGACATTAACAGTTCGTGCAATCTCGTACATGGGTTTCCCGGAGGCGTGTGTGTGGCTGTAGCATCTGTAGTTGTGTGTGCTTGGCAATGGGACTGTGTGCTGTGCACATGTGGCATGGGACGGATTGGCCATGCCGATGGGTGTGTTGCTGTGCCCCTACTTATTGTGACTCTGGTGTATGCGGGCTCCTGGCCCATCCTGGGTCTGGTTTGTACTTTGCTTTTGGTGTTCAGATGGGACGCTTAGGAACGCATATGGCAACATGGGGGCCATGCCCCGGATTCGCATTTGGGAGGGAATATGCTTTTGGGGTTCAAATGGAACGCTTAGGAACGCATATGGCAACATGGGGGCCATGCCCCGGATTCGCATTTGGGAGGGAATATGCTTTTGGGGTTCAAATGGAACGCTTAGGAACGCATATGGCAACATGGGGGCCATGCCCCAGATTCGCATTTGGGAGGGAATATGCTTTTGGGGTTCAAATGGAACGCTTAGGAACGCATATGGCAACATGGGGGCCATGCCCCGGATTCGCATTTGGGAGGGAATATGCTTTTGGGGTTCAAATGGAACGCTTAGGAACGCATATGGCAACATGGGGGCCATGCCCCAGATTCGCATTTGGGAGGGAATATGCTTTTGGGGTTCAAATGGAACGCTTAGGAACGCATATGGCAACATGGGGGCCATGCCCCAGATTCGCATTTGGGAGGGAATATGCTTTTGGGGTACATGCTGTGAGCCATGGGTGCCGAACGTGACATGTGTTGTGGCAGCATGACAGTGCATGGTTTGAGGTGTGTGCATGCTTGACATGGCCTGCATATTTGCTGTCTGTTGTGATTACTGGACATGGCATTGGACGCATCGTTATGAGTGAGTGATGGTTGTGTGCCAGCCAACGTATTGCAGTTGTCCCATCTCCTTGGTGTGCGTGCTGCCCTGTGCCATGTGCATCACTGCAGTGCTCGGGGGGTGTGGCCCATGTTGTGTGTTGTTGCTCACAGTGTGTCGTGCGCTTCATTGACTTCTGGCACATGGTTGGTCATGGGCATGTATCTTAGCGTGACTGCTGTATGTGTGGCAGCTGTGCGGATGACATGCCTTTCATGAGACTGGGGCTGACGGATGGGATGGATGGTATGTTGTATGTGCATGGTGTGTCTGTGTGTTTGATGGGTTCAGTGGTGTTCGTGTGCATTTATGTTGTTCCGCTCTGTTGCGTCTAGTGTTGTTTGTCTTACATAGGCGTAGTTGTGGGGTGTGTGGTTGACAGGCAGTAGGGGCTACATGGACAGGACTTCAATGGTGTTTCGGTTGTGTGTGATGAGTTGCACAGTGGCTGCCGTGTGGTACTATATTCAGTGTGGCTTGTGCATGCAGACGTGGCTCCTTGGGTGTTGCTATGTCTGTGATGGGTCATGTGGGGTGTGAGTCTGTTGTTCATGTCCGTGTGCACATTGTTCACTTGTTCGTGACGGTGGGCGGTGCTGCGTGTTCGTCTGCTACGTGACATGTCCCATGTGTTGGTCGTGTTATGGTCCTCATGCCTCCAGTAATCCAGCCCTGTCCAGTTTCCCACCTGCAAGTTGTTCGTGCGTGCACTGTACTGGGTGCCACATGGCTCTAAGCGGGGGTGCTCCATGTTGCAGGTCTGTGGGGGTGGGGGGTGTTGTGGGTCGTGGGGGTGGCTGGACACCCACTGACACCGATTGCTGTGGACCGTGATGTCTGCCTTTCGGCTGTCGTTGTGCACTGCGGTGGCTGACACGTGGCTGTGGGGTGTGGGGGATGCTCCTCCTTGCTGTGCTGTGGGACTAGGGGCCTGGTGTGTGTTGTACTTGGGCTGTCCACCGTCCCACCCACTGCACTTTGTGTTCCTGCCACTTACCTGTTACTTGTCGGTTAGTGCAGCTGTGGCGGACACATGGGTGTGGTGGGTGCTCGTTGTGGCGCTTCTGGCATATTTGGGGACCTGTTGGTGGTTACGTGGCTGGCTGAGTGTACACATGTCCCCACGTATGTTACAGTTGTTCGGTTTGGGCTGTGTGTGGTGGTGTCTGTTGCATGTGTGTGTGATGTGTTGTGTATTGTGTGCTGGACATGGGGGTGTTTGTCCCTGGGAGCTGTGGCATGGTGGTAGTGCATGTGAGTACATAGCGGTGTGCTGGTATACATTAGTTGGTACTTACCAGCCTCCACTCCCCCTGCTAATCCGGCGAGGATCTCCGGATGTATTATGACTCGCACCTTCTCCTCCCACGCTTTGAAGGTCTTGAAGAGTGCGGGATTCCCTCCGCCAGTGACGGCAGCCAGCTCTCTGTTTTTGCCCTCCTTCTTCTTGACCAGGCTCTTGACGTCATTCCAACGTTTGTTTATTTCTCCTCTGTTCCTGGGCAGGGTCCCGACTGCATTGACCTGGTCTACGATCCGGTTCCACATTCTGTTTCTGGTGGCTAGTTGTGTGTGCTGGACCATGTTCCCATAGATTTGTGGGTACACCTTGATGATCTCGTCGACCATGACCGTCAGCTCAATGGGCGTGTACTTGGGCATTCTTTGTGGTGCCATGGTGTTTGTGGTGCTGGTGCGGTGTGTGTTGTGTAATGTGCAGGGGGTTTGTGGTGCAGGTGTTTGGTGGTGGTGGTGGTGGTTGTGATGTGTGCGTTTCTGTGGTGTGCTGCTGTCCTTGCTGTGTCACTGTGTCCTCTCCTCTCCTCTCTGGTTTGCAATGTAGCAAGGGGTTGTGGTCTGTGGGAGTGCTGCTTTTGTACTCACCTATGTGGGTGTGTCCTCATGGTCTGTTGTTTTCAGGTGTGTTGTGTCTGGGGTTCTGGCCTTTGTATTTTTTGTTTGTCCGGGGGGTGTTTTCGGGATGTGTACTGTGCTTGTGTATTTGTGCGTGCCTTGCTGTGTGGACTTGTTGGCCATGTTGTGTGCTATTGGTTTTGTGAGCGGATGGTTTCTGTGCAGGTACGTGGGCGCCATGGCTTCTGCCGTGTCGATTCTCATCGGCGTTGTTTGCGCTGGCGGGCGGTATATTTGTGGTTTTCCGCGCTCATGGCGGTGCGATCGTAATTTCACGTGCGGTGTGTCGGCCGTGAGGGCGGGCGGTTTTGTGTTGTCGTGCGTGTTTCCGTCCGTGGCGGGCGGTTTGACTCCGACTCGGACGTTGGCGGGCGGTATTTTGTGTGATTTTTCCGCCGATGGCGGTTTTCGGTTTGTGTAATCGTAATGGCGTGGTCGGTGTTCAGACGGTGTGTGCGGGCGGATTTTTGCCGCTTCCATGCCTGGCGGATTTTTTTACGCCGGGTATCGTAATGAGCCCCGTAGTTTTTTGTTTTTTTTAAACATTTTTGAAAAAAATATACACAAAAAATCCCCTATCACCACAAAAATCTAAATTTCTAAATTCTAAAATTTTTATTTATAAAAAATATTTCTTAGATTTTAACTAAACATTTTTTCTAAAATATACAGAAATTCCACACATAAATTCACTATAAACACAACATAACACTACTAAAAAACAATGTGGTTTATTTTAAAATTGCTTTCATTTAATTTTTAATTTTTAAATAATATTTTAAAATACTCCCCACCCTTATCCCCTATAAACCCAACATCCTGCTCCAAAAACAACAATTTTAAATTAAATTTACAATTATTTTAATTTTTGTTTTAAATTTCAAAACTTTTTTAAAACACTCCCCACCATTATCCCCTATAAACCCAACATCCCGCTCCTAAAACAACAATTTTAAATTGAATTTACAAATATTTTAAATGTTTTCAAAACTTTTTTAAAACACTCCCCACCCTATCCCCTATAAACCCAACATCCCGCTCCTAAAACAACAATTTTAAATTACATTTTCAAAATAAACAACAATTTTAGATTACATTTACAATTATTTAAAATTTTTAACATTTAAAAAAAACTTTTTTAAAACACTCCCCACCCTTATCCCCTATAAACCAAACATCCCGCTCCTAAAACAACAAATTTAAATTAAATTTACAATTATTTTAAATTTTTTAAATTTAAAAAAACATTTTTTAAAACACTCCCCACCCATATCCCCTATAAACCCAACATCCCGCTCCTAAAAATTATAATACAATTTAACATTTTTATAACATTATTTAACTATTATTATAACAGAAACAAACATATAACAAAATATAAAACAATAAAACGATATTTTGACATAACAATATTTTTGCTATTGATATTTCATACAACAATATTTTTTACAACACAAAAAAACGATATTTTTTACATCGATATACTTAACATCGATATTTAGTACTGTCGATATTCTAAACTCGATATTAATGTATATGATATAAAAAAGTCGATATTATGTCCACTTACCCTTCAAATTACTTTACGTCGTGCATCTCCAAACAAAGGGCTTCATTTAGATCTTGGTGGACGGGTTACTCCATCACAACGGTGACGGATATCCTGTCCGCCAAAATATAAATTCCATAGGATATAATGGGATTTATATTTTGGTGCTCTTTCTGGACACCGACTCTTTCTGCCAAATTTGGTGTAGTCCAAATAATCGTTTTGGGCTGTAGCTGTGTCTAAAGTTCCTATGTAAAAATGAATGAGGAAAACACTTTTCGAGACCCCCCTTCTCTCTGTCCTGCTTGACAAATCACCCTTAAACTTTCCATGGTCAAACTAGTCAAAATGTGGCACTTTTTGAAAACTTTCCTGGCATTTTGTCAAACAGCGCTAAACACAAACACAAAACACAAAAAATGCATTGCCTATGGAAACACGATCCTAAATATAACTACCCAATGCCAACCGCCACTGGGTAATATATATATTACAGAGTGGCGGTAGGCATTCTGTAGTTATAGTAAGGATTCTCATGTATAGGTATTCTTCAGAATTTTAGTCGCTAATAACTTTGCCCCCATTTGACAAATGTCCATAAAACTTTCCAGATACGTAGCTTTTTCTACATTGACGGAGGATGGAAAGTTTTGTGGAGACTGGTCAAGGGGGTGCACAGATAAAAGGGGAGTCCCAAAATGCGTTATTCACCAATGTATTTTTCCACAAACTCTCGTATCTTGTTTAGCGCGAAAACGGCTGAACGGATTACATGAAATTTGGCAGGTTTAGAAATTATTGGGCACAGATGATCCTTTTGTATACTACAGGTAAGTAGGGTAAGTATTTTTTAAGGTATAAGGCATTTTAACTTAGTGATATCTTTTGCACAGTAGTTTTGCAAAATTTTACAGTATTTCATGGAAGTACCATGGTACATAGCAATGATGAGGCATTATGTGATTGGCTAATGACTACCTTTACTAAAGTTAAAGGCAGCCATGTTGATTTTAGTTACAATTTGGATGAGTTCTGCGTTATGCCCTTAGATATAGGTAAGTATTAGGTTTGATATTTTTTCCCCACCTAATACCACTTAATTAAAATGATAATAGGTAGGGAAAATTAATTATACGTTTCTATATATATTTGTTTGTAATTACAGAGTACCACAGTACTGTCAAATGAATTTTATAAAAAATGTAAAACATTAAAAATACACTGTACTACACTATATTTTAGAAATATAGTGCACAACAGTGTATTTTCTATTTTTAACATATTTAAATTGTCACAAAAAGTCTACAGAATACCTACAAATGACTTCGCTACTTTAAAAAGTTTTTGAAAAATGTGCAGTTCTCCCATTAACTGTTGTAAAAATACATAGAAATTTATATATACATTTGTCTACCTATTACTACTTTAATAAAGTGGTAATAGGAAACAACAATAAAATTTAATACTTAACCTATATCTAAGACCCTAACCCAGAACGCAGCAGAATGCAGCCAAACTGTGCTGAAAATGACATCACTGCCTTTTTACTTTTGGTAAAAAGAGATATTAGCCAATCACATTCTGTCTTATTATGTGCATGTACCAGGTTATACCGCAAACTTACCATGGTATATGTAATGTAAGCTGGACTTATATAGCGCACTGTCACCCGACAGGTATCCTGGCGCTGGGATTACCATACATTCACTGTGCGTAGATACAACCACCATGCCAGATGAGAGTAATTAGAGCTACAACTGTACTTCACTCTTCCCTGGGGAAGAGCCAAGTTTTCAGCTTTTTTCTAAAGTGCAGCAGATTCTCAGTTTGTCTGAGATCAATTAGGAGTTCATTCCACAACCGCGAAGCTGCAGAATGCTCTGCCTCCAGTCCTGGTTTTTCTATATCTAGTTGTTCTCACCAGTCTTGCTGTTGATGAGCGAAGGTTTCTAGATGGAATATACCAGGTAAATTTGCTCTGCAGTGGTCTAGGTCCCATTCCGTGTACTGCCTTAAAGATAATGCAGAGTGATTTAAATTGTATTCTCTGCAGAATCGGTAACCAATGAAGATCTCTCAGGGATAGAGACGCTGAAGACCTACGCTGTCTCTTTAAAGCTAACTTGGCAGCTATTGTTTGAAATCTCTGCAGTTTCATTATCAGAGACTTTAGTGCTCCCAGTAGTAGAGCGTTACAGTAGTCTAACCTGCTCAAGATGACACTCCTCACCACCTGTGTCCTGGCGGAAGTCAGCAGCAGCGGAAGTATTTTCCGTAGAGCTCTAATCAAAGATAGACAGGTGCCAACTGTTTTATTTACTTGGGAGTCTAGTTGTAGACTATTGTCAAACAGCACCCTCAGATTACACACTGTCTTAGATGGAATTAGTGGTTTGTCTGTGGGGGTAGAACAGACGTCGGCTGGGAGTAGGCGAGATATTTTGTTTGCCGTACAGTACACAATTTCTGTTTTGTCACCATTAAGGAGCCGATTCCGATCTCGCTGGGAGAAGGCTCCGTCCGACTCGGATCTGGAGGGCTTTCCGAACGACTCGTGCTCCGGGGCTCCGAGTACGATGCAAACAAGCGCTGACTGACACGTGTCGCTCGGAGCCCCATTGAAGTCAATGGGAGCCTGTTGTACGACGCGTACATAGGCTCCCATTGACGAAAAAGGTACGTTGCGCACAAGGTCGCCCCCTGTAGTGGGGATGCGTCTGTGCCACCTGCACCGTACATGCATGTGTAGGGGGGACCCAAGATCGACTTGTAAGGCTACGGGTGAAGGGGGGTCCGGCGCGGACCCCCGAAGTCCGCTTCCCGGAGCGTTTACGTGTCGGAGGCTCTGACTCGATCCGGCTGTCCGAATCGTGCATCGTACTGGCTCGGTCGGAAATCGCCACCATTGCACGGCACGGTTTGCTTACGGACGAGCTATACGCAGCGGTTCGGACCCGGAAACGATTCGGTCGGTGTTTTCGCGTTTCTCGCATCGTACTTGCTCGCTCGTACAGCTGGACGAGTCAGTCGGAAAACACACGTACGGCTCGTACTTTTTTCGGCCGGATCGCGTTCGGAGCCCTTCCAAGCAAGATCGGAATCGGCCCCTTAATTGTAAGGAGTTGTCCCTAAGCCAGTTAGCAGTTTTTCGCATGCACTCGTGGAATCCATCCAATGATACTGCTTGATTCCCTTCCATTGAGAAGACAAGTTGCGTATCATCTGCGTAGTTCACTAATTCTATTCCATAGGATTTAATAATAGGAACAAGTGGGCGCAGGCATACGTTAAATAGAATCAGACTTATTGCCGAGCCCTGAGGGACCCCGTGCTGGATGGAACTCTTTTTGGATACAAAGGGAGGCATAGCCACTGCCTGTTGTCTGCCCGACAGGTATGACTGGAACCAGTTCAGTGCCATGCCCTTGATTCCAACCTCTATAAGTCTCTTTAACAGAATGTTGTGATTGACCGTATCAAATTCGGCTGACATATGCAATAACACTAATATGACCGATTGGCCGGTGTCAGCTCGCATTCTGAGTTCATCTAGGACTGTCACTAAGGCTGTTTCCGTTCCATGCGCAGGTCGGAATCCAAATTGAACCTCATCCAGCAAGTGGTTGTCTTCTAGGAAATATGATAGGGTTTTGCTAACTGACCGCTCCAGGATTTTTACCGGGTAAGGCAACAGGGAGATAGGCCTGTAGTTCGATGGGCATAGGGGATCGAGTGTGGCTTCCTTGAGTAAGGGGGTCACCATTGCCTGCTTCCAACAGTCTGGGACCACTCTGCTACTCAATGATTGACAACAAATTTGGCAGAGCCGGGGAAAGAGCTCTGGATTGAATTCTCTCCATATCCTATGTGGGAGAGGGTCCAGTGGCGACCCGGAGGAAACACTCAGAGCTATTTTATTAACTCTTCCTCTGTGGGGATCTGGAAATGATCCAGGATTGCCTGTTTATCTTTGTCTGCTCCCTCTTCCTGCTTCCCTGTCGTCATGAGTTCAGATGAGCCCTTTCCATCGTCCATCCCAGTCTCCTTATTTGATTCCAGGCCACCAATGATTTTGTTAATCTTCTCTTCAAAATACTCTGCCAGGCCATCACATAGCTCTTGCGCGGCTATGATCTTATTATTCACACACTCCGGTTTGGAGAGGTCCTTCACTCCATTAAACATGGCTCTGGCACTGTTAGGTGCCTGCAGAATAATTTTTGCGTAATATTCGGCTTTTGCCTTAGCAATCATTCCTTTATATGTGCCCAATGCTATTTTCAAGGCTATTTTGTCCTTTTCCTCATAGAGTTTCCTCCACTTTCTTTCTGCCTGTTTACAGTTTTTCCTTTGTATCTTTAACTCCTCATTGTACCATGGGGCTGATGGTTTGTCTCTGTTTTTTAACTTTTTCACTGGTGCCAGCTGGTCAAGAGTGTGGTTTATCTGACCACAAAAGTTGTGATAGTTTTCTTCCACCGATTTGCTGGCATCAAATAAGTTCTTTTCAGTAAATAACGGGGAATGATTAATTTTCAGCAGCTTAGTCCATTCCCTTCCCTGTCGATTGTTCCCAGAATGAGTCATTTTATTGCTCACTCTGTGGAGTGTAACAGAAATTGGATTAAAAAGTGATCAGTCCAGCATAGAGGCAATATCTCTACCACCTCTACCTCTGTGTGATTTGCAAATATTAAGTCTAGGACATGGCCTCACTGGTGTGTTGGCTGTAACAGCAGTTGTTGCAAGTTTATATTCTCACATGCTTGTAGTAGCTCTTTCAAGGCCGTGCCTAGATTCCCATTTTCCCAGAGATTGAAGTCTCCCAGAATAGTCATTCTTGAATGGGTGAGTGACATATTATAAAAAATGTCAATCAGTGCTTGATACTGGGGGCTCAGTCCTCCAGGGGGTCTGTAGCACAGTCTGCAAGAAAACAATTGTCCTTTGGCATCCTTGAGGGAGAACCCTAGCAATTCGGTGCCCTTCACTTCATCAACATTAATAGGGACAAAATTCCATTTATCTTTATAGATCACTCCCACTCCCCCTCCTCTCCCAACTAACCGTGGTTTATGAAAGGCTTTATAGCCCGGGGGGCAAGCTAGCCCCAGCTCAACTTCCGAATCAGATTGTGTCCATGTTTCAGTTAAAACAATGCGTCCAGATTATGACATTCCAACAAGGTAGAGATCTTCTGATGATGCTTTATCAGGGATCTAACATTAATTAAGCCACATTTAAGACTATCTGGCGTAAGATTCACCGAGGTAGCTCTTCCTTCGCTCAATTCCTTTGGAGCCCATGCCACCCTGCTCACCTATGGAGATTAGTTGCTCCTTCGAGTAACGAAGGCTGGCATTCCCGGTTAAACGGTACTCCTGACCGGGCGCAGACGGGCTTGCCTTTGGCGCACCTTCGGCGCGCCAGCGGCGCGCTCGCATTTCCCTCTCCTTAAATAGGGAGGAGCGTTCTTAACAACACCAACTAGAACGCTGACCAAGATGGCGTGTGCTCGGGGACCCGCTCTGACAGGCGGAGTACACCAGCTCACCTTGGCCAGTCAAAGTGCAAGTGCGGAGAAAGGGCTTAAAAATGAATTACCCAACTAAGACCAGTAATGATGCTAAAACAATTTACTATTTTTAAAAACACGTTAAAACACGTTAAATTGCGCTATTTCCTTTCATGCAGCGATCGTAGGGCGCGCAGCGGGGTAATCTTAGTGATCTCGCGCTCGCATTTCCCTCTCCTAAAATAGGGAGGAGCGTTCTTAACAACACCAACTAGAACACTGACCAAGATGGCGTGTGCTCGGTGACCCGCTCTGACAGGCGGAGTACACCAGCTCACCTTGGCCAGTCAAAGTGCAAGTGCGGAGTAAGGGCTTAAAAATGAATTACCCAACTAAGAACAGTAATGATGCTAAAACAATTTACTATTTTTAAAAACAGGTTAAAACACGTTAAATCGCGCTATTTCCTTTCATGCAGCGATCGTAGGGCGCACAGCGGGGTAATCTTAGTGATGACCGTGGCACAATATATACCTAAGTATTTTAAAACGTATAACTACTGACACTATTTCCACGTACTACCAAAAATTATCATTTACGCATAATAATGTATTTTTCTGTCACATTACATCTACATCCATTCACAGACTTTCACGTTGCGTGTGTTTCAATTACCGCACTACACTTTACGCCACTCCACTCTATGCCACTCCATTCTACGCCACTCCACTGTACGCTATTACACTCTACGCCACTTCACTCTAAGTCACTCCAGTAAAAGCCACTCCATTTTATGACACTCCGGTGTATGCCACTTCACTGTACGCCCTCTACTCTATGCTACTCCACTGTACGCAACTTCACTCTATGACACTACACTCTACGATATTACACTGTATGCAACTCCACTGTATGCCACTTCAGTGTATACCACTGCACTGTAATTAATTCCACTCTCTGCCACTTCACTCTACGCCACTTCACTCTATGACAATCTACTATATGCCACTCCACTCTACGACAATCCACTGTATGCTATTACACAGTACATCGCTCCATTCTACACCACTCCACTCTACACTATTCCACTGTATACCACTCCACTCTACAATAGTCCACTCTACACCACTCCACAGTATGCTATTACACTGTACACCACTACAGTCTAGTCCACTCCACTCTGCCTCACTCCACTCTACAACACTCCACTCGACAGTATTCTACTCTACGCAACTCCACTCTACGCCACTCCCCTCAATGCCATTCCACTCTATGCAACTACAGTCTACACTATTCCATGTACACTACTACACTGTACCTCACTCCACTCTGCACCCCTCCACTGTACGTTACTCCTGTGTATGCCACTCCACTCTATGCTATTCCACTGTACGCCACTACAGTGTACCTCACTCCACTGTACGCCAGTCCATTCTACACCACTCCACACTACGCCGCTTCACTCTATGCAACTGCACTGTATACCACTACACTATACACTATTCCACTCTATGCCACACTCCACTGCATGCCACTGCATTGAACACCACTCCATGCCACTCCACGCCATTCCACTGTATGCCACTCCACTGTACGACGCTACAGTCTATGGCACTCCTCTGTATGCCATTCCACTGTACGCCAATACACTCTACACCATTCCACGTACTCTACCCCACTGTACGAAACTCTAGATTATGATATTCAACTCTATGCCACTGTACGCCACTCCACTGTACGCCACGCTAATATACGCTATTTCACTGTACGCCACTCCACCCTACGCCACCCGGCTGAATCCCACTCCGCTCTACGCCACTACACTCTATGCAACCGCACTCTACACCACTCTACTCTGTGCCACTCCAGTCTACACCACTACACTGTACACTACTCCACTCTTATTCCATTGTACGCAGCTCTACTGTTCGCCATTCCACTATATGCTATTTCACTCTACGCCACTCCACTTTACACCACTCCACTGTATGCTATTCCACTCTACGTAACTCCCTTATATGCTATTCCACTGTATGCCACTCCACTCTACTCTATGCTATTCTACTGCATGGTACTACACTGTACCTCACTCTACTGTACGCTTCTCCACTCTACGCTACTGCACTCTATGCTACTCCACTATATGCTGTTATTCTCTACCACACTACACTCTATGCCACTCTACTCTTTGCCGCTACACTGTATGCTATTCTACTGTACGCCACTCCCCTCTACGCCACTACATTCTACAACACTCAACTGTATGCTATTGCACTGTAGGCCCCTCCACTCTGCGCTATTCTATTGTATGCCACTACACTGTACCTCACTCCAAGGTATGCTGCTCCACTGTATGCCACTGCACTGTACGCTACTCCACTGTATGCTACTACACTATACGCTACTCCACTCTACACCACTCCACTCTACCACACTCTACTGTATGCCACTGCTCTAAACACCACTACATTCCGCCCCAACTATTCCACTGTATGCTACTCCACTGTTCGACACTGCAGTCTACTGCACTACACTGTACGCCAATACACTCTACACCATTCCAATGTACTCTACCCCACTGTACAACACTCCACTCTTTGCTATTCAACTCTACGCCACTCCACTCAAAGCCACTCCACTATATGCCGTTCTAATATGTGCTATTCCACTGTACGCCACTCCACTCTGTGCCACTCAGCTCTCCCCCACTCCACTCTACGCCACTCCACTTTGTGCCTCTCCACTCTACGCCACTCTACTGTAACCACTCCAGTCTACGCCACTTCACTGTACACTACTCCACTCTGTTATTCCACTGTATGCAACTCTGCTGTCGCCACTCCACGGTATGCTACTCCTTGGTACGCTATTCCACTCTACGCCACTCCACTGTACCCAATTCCACTCTATGCCACTACACTTTACACCACTCCATTGTATGCTATTCCACTGTACGCCACTCCACTCTACGCCACTTCACTCTATGCAAATCTACTCTGTGTCTGTACACTGTACCTTACTCCACTATACGCTGCTCCACTCTACTCCACTGCACTCTATGGCCCTCCTTTATGGGATTTTGGCATAGGCCAGCTCGACAAGGCACCTTGCTGGGCTGCACTATGCCAAAGTGGAAGGCCAGGAATGCACCGTATTTATGCAATACAGTGCATCCTGTTCTTTCTCCCTGCACTGGCGCTGTTTCTGCAGCCTAGCACCAATGTAGGCACCCTTGCACCATGGTGCAAGGGTACCTTCATTGCATGCAGGGTTGTTTTTGTGCAGGAAGGGGTACCTTCCTGCACAAACACAATCCTAAGAGGTGTTTTCCTCTTTCTATGTGTGTTCAGCACACATAGAAAGAGGAGAAAACAAGGAGAAATAAAGATATTTCTCCTCGTTAAGCCTCACCTTGCGAGGTGTAAGGATTTGGCACTTCTCCAGGTTTGCATGATTTTGTAAATCTGGGGCAGCGTCAAAATCCATGAGTGTTGCATGGGAACACTGACTGCAACGCCCATAGAACGCCTCCTGGGTGCAGAGTAAGGCGACACAGCGATGTGCGCTGCGTTGCCTTACCCAAGATTTATGAGGCCACTCAAAGCCACACAGGGTGGCTTTGCCTGGCTTAATAAATCTGATTCAGAGCCCTGCATCACAGATGTAGCATTTTACGTGGTGCAAAAGTGAGGCTGGCTCTCATAAATAAGGCCCTATGCCATTCCACTGTACTCTGTTACACTGTACCACACTACACTCTATGCCACTCTACTCTTCGCCACTCCACTGTACGCTGTTCTACTGTACGTCACTCCACTCTATGCCACTCCTCTCTACAATACTCCACTATACGCCATTCAACTGTACACCACTCCACACCACTCTATTCTACGCTATTCTACTGTATGCCTTACCCCACTGTACGCCGCTCCACAGTGTACCACTGCACTCTACGCTACTCCACTCTATGCTATTGTCTCTAATACACTACACTCTGCGCAACTCCACTCTTCACCACTCCACTGTACGCCATTCTTCTGCTTCCACTCCACTCTATGCCACTCCACTGTACCCCACTACACTCTACGTAAATACACTGTACCCCACTCCCCTCTGCGCCACTCTGCTGTACACTGCTCCACTCAACTCCACTCTACGATATTCCAATCTACGTCACTCCAGTGCATGCCACTTCACTGTACGCCACTCCACTCTACGCTACTACAGTGTATGCTATTTCAGTGTATACTACTGTACTGTACAGTATGCTACTGTATGTCACTCCACTCTACGCCACTCCTCTGTGCACCAATCCACTTTAACTATTCCACTCTATGCCACTCCACTCTATCCCATCCCATCCACTCTACGCCACTCCACTCCACAGCACTTCACTGTACCCCACTCTACGCCACTGCACTGTACACTATTCCATTCTATGCCACTCCAGTCTATCCAACTTCACTCCATGCTACTCCACTGTGCTCCTCTCATCAACACTATACTCCACTAAACAACAATGGTCTACACACCTCCACTGTATAACACTATACTCCACTGCATAGCACTACACTGTTAAGCATGGGTACTCACAAACATTCCCCCGGGGGCCGCAAAGTACTGTCTGTGGCATGCCCGAGGGCCGCACTGATGCCAGGAATGCGAGGGTCGGGGGATGAAAGGGGGAGACGCGAAGCAGATACATGGTGTGGACAACAAACCGAGCCTTCCTGTGACTTAAATTCAAAGTCTTAACTTCTAATGCAAAATA
Organism: Calotriton arnoldi; assembly: GCA_963921515.1. Taxonomy (NCBI): domain Eukaryota; kingdom Metazoa; phylum Chordata; class Amphibia; order Caudata; family Salamandridae; genus Calotriton; species Calotriton arnoldi. The sequence continues at coordinate 103,297 of CAWUFW010021566.1, forward strand.
TGAGAGGGAAAGAGATACTCATCTGGTGGCTGAATTGTAAAATGTGAAACCAGAAAACCTGGTATCAGTCCTGGCTTCCCCACTTGACAAAATTGTGTGATCCTAGGCAATGGGTTAATTTCACATTGCCTCCATTAACACATTTGAGAGTCCCTTAAAATATCAGGATATGTACGGTACAAAACCTTCTTTTCTTCCTTATGGTTACTTTAGCTAATGTGTAAATAAAGTATGCCCGTTTGTTCCTGCTCTGTCAAGTGAACAGCAGCTCTGTGCTGCTGTTCACTAAAGGGCCAAAATGTAAGGTAAGGAGGGCTGCATGCGGCCCCCGGGCCGTACTTTGAGTATCCCTGCTGTACAGCAATGTACTCCTGTCAATAGCAGTGTACAGCTACTCTATAGCACTTTACAACACTATACCCACTCTACGGCACTCTACCCAGCTCCCTCTATGCCCCTTCACCCCAGTTAATACACTCTCCTTTATGAGACAATACTCCACTGTACTCTACCTTACTCCAGTACTGCACTCTCTGCCTCTCCACTGTGCGCTACTCTACACCACTCAACTGTACGACAGTCTATCCCACTCCACTCTACTATACTGTACCGCACTTTACTCTACTCTTCTCTACAACACTTTCCGACACTGTACAACACACCGCTCCACTCCACCACACACCAGTCCACTGTACAAAACTTTAACATCAATGCCCAACTCTCCGAGTTCATTGAAGGGAATCACGTCTTGGACATCTCCTAATCCGGATTTCGAAGCAATCACAGCACAGAGACCGCACTCCTCACCTCCACCGATGACATCCACTCCCTCATTAAACAAGACAAAACCGCAGACCTTATCCTACTGGACGTCTCGCCGTCCTTCGATACCGTCTCTCACTGCACCCTAATCACGAGACTCCACAACAACGGCATTCAAGACAAGGCCGGGACTGGATCCACTCCTTCCTTACCAGCTGAACACAGCGAGTCAGACTTATGAAAGACATCGAAGGGGCACCAGAAAGAAGTCCAATTCCAATATGAATTTTAAATTATCTCCTTTATTCTTTTCTCCAAAATAGAAAATGTTAAAATTCAGCCAATGCGTTTCGTTCCAATGCTTGGAACTTCATCAGGGCTTTGAGCTGTGTAAGTAGATGTGTTTATGAATAAGATCAATATTACATCTGTAATATCTCATAAAGATTTCAACACAATTGGTCATGAAATAATATATTGAATTATTGTAAGTACTGGACAAGTTAATCGAATCCCAAGTTTATTTCCTTAGTAAGTCTTCGTATTCTATATCGACTTTGGTCTGGTTTGCCAAATGCCGCTCCCGACCTCCGTTCCTCTCAGAACCTACAGAGATCAGCTACGGAGTGCCCCAGGGCTCCTCCCTGAGCCCTACCCTCTTCAACTTCTACATGGCCCCCTCGCTGCCTTTGTCAGGAACCATGGACTCTACATTGTCTCCTACACCAATGACAGCCAGCTGATCCTCTCCCTCACCAATGAGCCCACAGCCACCAAAATCAACTTCCACGGCAGGATGGAGGCTGTTGCCACCTGGATGAAAGATAGCTGCCTCAAGCTCAACTCAGACAAGACCAAAGTACTGATCCTGGGACCCAGCCCCTCAGCCTGGAACAACTCCTGGTGGCCCGCCACACTGGGAATCCCCCTCGCCCCCTCCACAGACCACTCATGTTACCTCGGCATTATACTGGACTGCTCGCTCACAATGAACTGCCAGATCAACGCTGTATCCTCATCTTTCTCACGCTCTGCTACGAAAGACATTCAGATGTATCCCCACAGAATCCTGAAAGATGGTCACTGACACACTAATCACTAGCAGACTCAACTACGGAAATGCACTCTACGCTGGCGTCACCCAGAAACTCATCAGAAAACTACAGAATGTTCAAAACGCCGCAGCCAGACTGGTCCTCAACCTCCCCCGCCGAAACCACATCACCGAACAACTTTGAGAACTCCACTGGCTTCCAGTCAACAAAAGAATCACTTTAAAGCTCCTCACACATGCCTAGAATGCTCTCCATGATGCAGGACCTGCATATCTGAATCACGGCTTCTCATTCCACATACCCACCAGACACCTTCTCTACGCCCATCTGGCCCTGGCCACCATCCCACGGATCCACAAGACCAAAACCAGAGGTATATCCTTCTCTCATTTCGCTGCCAAGACCTGGAACACCCAGCCTCCCCACCTCAGGTAATACCCGTCGCTGACTCAATTCAGGAAGTATCTCAAGACCTGGCTCTTCGACTGAACCTCTGCGCCCAGATGGATCAGCAGCCCCCCCCCGCGCCTTGAGACCCACACGAGTGAGTATTCGCGCTATATAAACCCCTGATTGTTTGATTAATTGACTCCACTGTATACTACGCCCTGTCGTGTAGTTCCTATATACCCTATACAGGATCTGCACGTTTGGATAACATAAACTGGGGGATTGGTGGCAGACTGGTTCTGTGCACCCCCACCAGATACGTTAGCCTGTCTGTATCAGCTAGCTCACAGTGCCACTAGAATCTCCTCTTATCGGGGCGGGAACCGTTCTTGGCAACCTCAGAACATGACAACCCTGATCCCTCAGAATCGTGGAAACAATATACTACCTTTCGCTCAGTCACTCGTGCTCACTTAGTTTGTCTCAGAGTATTTATTGAACAGTTGTTATTCTAGTGTAGAATAGATGAGCTGCAACAACCATAGTTGCAACCATGCAACCATGTAGCAGTGCTACAAAAGTAAAGGGCTGGTATAGTTCTACCATCTTGCAGAAATCATGAATATATACATGTACATAAAAAACATGATAAAAAGTGCGTACTCCTACGATGCCTCCCTAACTAGATGTACCTAAATGTACCTAGCATCTGTGTAGGTGTTATGCCAAGAATCCCTCTAGGATCTAGTCAACCCCATTACCTGAGAGTTAGAGAATATGGGACCCCGTCCTGGTCTCGAGTTGGACACCCCGCAAGGGATGTTAGACCACTGCTAGCTGGAGCGTCTGCATGCAGGAACCTCAGCGTCACTGGTCAGTGTGTCAGCCGGGAAGTCACGGTCTCCTCTGTCTTTCTAAGCAAGACATGATGTATATATACCCATAGGTCTCCCCAGGGGTCCTACCTTGCTGTGTTACTGTGTCGGCCTAAAGGATGACGTTGGGCCTGAACTTTATACAGAGATATTATACAGGAGATATCAGTCCTGCTGTCAGTCCTGCTGTTAATCCTGCTGTGCTTCCAAGAAGCCTCATGCATAATGTATGAGACTCGGACTAGGGAAAAACCCGCGTTCTGAATGCAGTGTCATATCTGGGTAAAAGGTCAGTCCCTATGAACCGTTATGTATGTAATGTAGGGAAGGATATAGGTGAAAGGTTGCAGTGTTACCTGTGCCTATTTAGGGTACCTATATGGAATATAACACCCACTCCTCTTCCGATAGGACGACATAGTAACCTATTAGTGTGCTACCATTCAAACTAGACATTGGTACGCACAAAGTGTTAAGAACATTTCTTATGCTAAAATGTTTAAAAACGTCTTAAAATCTCTAAACAACTTAAACATTTTGAAACTTGCAAGCCTTAGTTCTAAAGTGTCCGTAGCTATAGTCCGAACAACTATAAGCAATTGAAAGCCATGTATGCCCAATAATGAAAGGAATGTCAATTTTGTTTTTGAGTTCCAAATAGAGTTTGTTTAAAAAGGGCGAATCTCTTCCAGCACACGACGAGCCAAATGAGTCAAATGTTCATGGGTCCTGGCTGGTAGACGCAACATTTTTCTTGCTTACTTCCGCAGTAGACGGCCCCTGTAGCACCTCGCAGAGAACGTCATTTGGGCACAGATGATGTTCCACGCTGTCCACAGCCGGTGCTGGGGCAGCCTGTGTGTCGTCCAAAGCCTGGGTGTCAGTGGAGGAGCCGGTGTCCATACCAACAGGGGAAGTTACTACCTGTGGTGGCTCTAGGAATGCCGCCATCAACATTGGAATACGCTGAAGACATTGCAGAACACGGGCCGGTATCGGGTCCAGTAGCGCATTCACGTCTGGTTGCACACATGATGGGAGTGTCAAACAAAGGTCTAACACGCATTCTTCTCTGCAAAACAGGCCTTATAGGACAGGTAAGATGCAGTCCATGCAGACTGGTCGAAATGACAAGAACCAAGATGCACTTAGTTCTCTTGGCGGAAGCCCTCCAAAGATGCTTCCGAATACAGAGTGAATGAAGTTTGATATAACTCCAAGTACCGTCTGAAAGGTGCTTATAAGTCCAGAACCTATGATCTTAAATAGGTGATCAATGCCACTCGTATCAGACATATTAAAGATACGATTTACCATTTCTGCAAAATGGTAAGGGCAGTTCGTATGAATAAGCGCCTGTATCTCTGCCGAAGACCTTGTGATCTGGAGATCAAAAGTCTCTCGAGCGCAGGCTAAGGGCACAGACTTCTGTAGAAGCATGGCTTTCATTCTGCTTAGAGTATCAAACCGTATTAAAGAAACATTCAGTGAAGGCCATAACGGTGCCTCCCTGACTGTATGTGTCGGTGGAAACAATACTTGCATACAACAAGTAACCCTGGAACTCACGGTTACCAGATATGCGATGCCCGGGAACATTCCACTTCAGCCTTGACTGTTCAGCATAAAGTAACTCCCATTTGAAAGTAGCCCAAATGCTGGAGTAATCACCCCTCAGATGACAGGACAAGTTCGCTACAGAACCATTACAAGCTCCGTGCAGCATTATATCCTGACATATGAGTGATCCACTTAAAGCGTTCTCACAGTTTGTACCGCTTACAAACACTTCTCGATCCCTACTCCAGCATCAAAATCTGTATGGTAATTCTCAAGATTCCTTAATGTATTCCTTACCCATTTTTTCATATCTGCCTGCCTGCTTTTGTTCAAGGCAATACTGAAACTGAAAAGTAGTGACCGGTAGAGTGATGTGGCCATGGATTAGCCATTCCGTGGACGGTGATTCTGCCACTGTAAATGGTAATCTATCCAGTTTTTCGATACGCAGCATTGTATATTTTTCTCCCCTTTGTGCCATTTCTATCTGTTTATCTGTTAAATTGTATTCAGAAAACAGAGACATGCTGTTGATAAAACGCCAAGGCACATAGCCTGCACGCAAAGATTGCAGCGTCCAGCATAACAACATAATAGAACGTAATTGAGATTGCCCGTGTTGTAATATGGCCAAATCCTGTTCTAGCATGTTTATTGCAGAAGATACAATGTTGCCTAAGGAATATATCCTGGAGGTCAATGTAGTTAACCCATTGTTTACCACTGCTAGAGATTTTTCTAGATTAATACGGTCTATCTCCCGTAGTCTCTCCGCGGCCTCTTGCTGAGATATTTTCCATATTTCATTGTAGGCAGCATAAATGCCAGCATATATGAAATGTTTTTGGCGTGGCTTCCTGGGACCTAGTAAAAAATCACTAAGATCCATATCCTGTGTGAGTAAGGATAAGTGTTGTTTCACCTGTGTGAGTGTTGAGGTTTTTAGCCAATCGAGGCACAACTTCCCAACACTGTATGGTGTCACTACCACTGGATGTTGTTTCTGTACACAACGTGGATCGGGCCTATGGATACTAAACCCTTCGGTTTTACCCATGAATCGCGTCTGACAACTATTTGTGTCTGTGGGCCAAATCAACCACTTCCTCCATTCGGGGTCTGATCTGTTGTATTGTAATATTTCATCTAGTGTAATTTCTTCCTGTGATGTTATGTTACCCTCGGTGTGTGATGGAATCGGCATCCGAGGTGTGTTCAAGTCTTTGTTCTTGGCTAGTCCAAGGCAAGACGTCTGCTGCACTGTCTCGTTCAAAAACATGATCTGCTGAGGGATGAGGCATGCTCTAAACAAAGCTTCTGTCCCCTGCACCTGCCATTCTCTAGTACCCCAGACTGATTTTAAGTCTATGGTGTCTTTCCATAAGTCGAAACCTTGTTCAGACAACTGGGCAATAAAGGAAGCAGACTAAATCTGTTTTGTGCTTGTTAACATATTTTTCTGTGCTGATGTTGGTGAAACCGTATAATAATATGAGGCTCGGTCAGACATATTAAACCCTGAAAAATATGGAAACTTCTGTATAAATGTTTTTTGAACTGCCTTTCGGCGGTGTTGGACATTGTTCCCACTGGTGGTATGTGAACACATTTCTAGGATTTGCAGATTTATGCAGAAAGTGATGACCATAATGTTGATAACAATACATAGTTTCATAATCTGATGTGCCTTCCAATGTTTCACTATTAGAAAATGCAGCAGATTTTTCCGAATCAGACAACATGTTATTTTCAGTTTCAAAATCTCAATCATCGGAAAATGTACTTGAGGTAATGATATCACTTAACGATATTTTAAATAAATGTGGAATTTTTAAAAGTTCGGTCGGGCCGAATATATTGAAATCAACTTTGTCCCACACTATACCATCTGGTATAGGAACTGCTGTAATGTTCACTGATGACAAGTCTCTTTGTTATCGATGAGATGATTGATGTGGTTTTAAAATTAAGTTCACCTTTTGGGCTGAAGAGCTTTGCCGAATGTATTGTCCATTAATAAGCATGTTAAAAACTATTACTAAGCCTAACCAGAAAAGAAAGAAAAGTATTCCGGTAATTACTCATAGTTTTACCCAAGGTGATACCAGGTAAGTTTTTCAAAGAAAGTTCAGAAAGTCTTTAACTTGCTGCTTGCGTGATTTTTGGGCTGGCGTCGTTTCAGGTTCTCTTGGATCCAAAGAAAACGTATCAAAGTTTATGAAGTAGCCAGAAGCAGTTCGATCAATTGTTAGAATTGCATCAGGATTTGTTGAAATCGTCGTTTGCTCTTGTCGAGGCATGTTGACGTAGACATCTGTATTTGGTCGAATAGCAATTTGTTTGCTATTTTGAGTTTGATTTTGAAGTTGAACTTCAGGTTCAAGAGGAACGAGTTCCATAGCATTGTTGACAGTCCATCATTCCTTACAGGGGTCTTTCCGTTTGAACTTCTTGAATTGTAGCGACAGGAGGGCGTCTGCTACTTTGGAGTCCACGTGGCCTGCTACTTAGTATCGGCCACATATTGTGGTTTGATTAGGTCAATTGAGACAAATCTTTTCTCCTGTTTTCCGGCAAGAGGCGGTAGAAGTACAGTTCTTGTTCCTTCGACTACTAGGACCTGTACTGGTTTTCTGTAGGATGGTCCAAATTCTTTCTTATCCGCTATTTTCTCTCTGACCAGATCCCCGACTTTTGGGATCCAGATTGGTCTTGCTGTGACTGATTTGACTTCCCCAGTGGCGGTCTGCTTCAGGTGGACATTACTTTGTTGCATCCTGGATTCATTTAGATCCTTTAAAACAGCCAAACGATCATGGATGTCAACAGGCTTTTCATCCGCCACTGTGCCTTCACAATCAAGATCAGGTACCCACATTCTTGTCCCAAATAGGACCTCCTATTGAGTGACCCCCCTAGAGAACTTCTTGGCATGTTGTTCAAAGGTCGCTGGACTCCATACAGGTGCTTTACCCAACTCTCACCCGTGCCTAATACTCTAGCTGTTAAAGATTGCTTTAAGTCTTGTTTTTTTCTCTCCACAACCGAATTTCCCTCGGGATGGTACGGAGATGAGTACCGCAATGCTACACCCAATCCTTGCATGGCCTCCTTGTAAGCCCGAGAGCTTAACGCAGGGCCCTGGTCAGAATGTAATGTGCCAATTGCGTAAGTCCCTATAAAGATTCGCAAATCTTTTATAACAGTTCGAGCGTCAGCCGAGCGTTGGGGCCACACCCATAGGAATCTTGAGCAGGAATCCACTGCTACCATGATGTACCTGTAAGCCCCGTCCCTTTATAAGGGGCCGCAGTGGTCCAAATAAACACACGCTAGTGGTTTGTCAGATTTTAACAGTGGTGTCTGCGCTGGACGTGTCACGGTGGAACCTTTCATTTGCTGGCAGATGTCGCATTTCAAGACAAAGGGGTCGATTCCGATCTGGGTCGGAAAGCCCTCCGACCGAGCAGGATCCGGAGTGTTTTCCGACCGAGCCATACCCCTGGAGTCCGACCGAGCGAGTACGATGCTGCCGCATGCTGACGGACTCGGTTCGGTCGGATTCCCATTGAAGTCAATGGGAGCCGGTCGTACGACGCGTGCATGGCCTCGCATCAGCTGAATAGGTGCGTCTCGCAAAAGGGCGCCCCCTGCAGTTGGTGCCATCTGCACCGTACATGCATGTGAAGGGGGGACCCTTGGGTCCCCCCCTGTGTTCGACTCGTAAGGCTACGGGTGAAGGGGGTCCGGCACGGACCCCCAAAGTCCGCTTCCAGGAGCTTTTTCATCCCGGAGACTCCGACTCGATCCGGCTGTCCGAATCGTGCATTGTACTGGCTCGGTCGGAAATCGACTCCATTGCGCGGTACGATTCGTCTGCAAACGAGTCGTAGGGAGCGGGTCGGACCCGGAAACGAGTCGGTCGGCGATTTCGCGTTCTTTGCATCGTACTTGCTCACTCGTACAGCTGTACGAGTCGGTCGGAGAACACGCGCACGGCTCATACTTTTTCCGGACTGATCGCGTTCGGTGCCCTACCGACCGAGATCGGAATCGACCCCATAGTCTTTAGCCTGCTTTGTTAACCCAGGCCACCAATAGCGTTGTTTCAATAAAGAAACAGTCGCCGTAACTCCTGCATGTGCAGAACCTATCCCTTCATGTGCTGCTAGAATCAGACTTCACCTACGATCCATGTTTGGAATTACTCTATCCCCCACTCCAGGAATCTGAACAAATGGAATATTATTGGCATCTAACTTGTAGGAGTACTTGAGTCGAAACTTCTTTGGTAGTGCTTTGCTGTTTTTGCGTGAAGCAATGACAGTTACCATAATCTCACCGTCTATTCTTATTTTAGAACGAGTGATTGCAGCTACGGAAGCCGTGTGTACAGCCCCCTTTGCGGCTTTAATCAGCCAATGAATTCCCTGCAACGTGAACGCCATCACGCTGATGACTCAGTGTATGTATCACTAGAGCCCTCGGTAGTTCGGTTTTCAACTTCACTACCTGTTCCCATAGCATTTTATGCTGAATTGTGCCACCTTTTGCATCTTTGAACCAGTTTTGAACCCAGTACTGCAAATATTCATTGTATGACTGCACACAGTAATAGGAATCGCACACAATTAGTGTGGGGAATTCTCGATCCGTATTCACTAGTGCCAGTATTAGGACTTTTAATTCTGCCAGCTGTGCCATGCAGTCTCCTAGAGACTGTGTTTTTGTGCAACTGGGGTGGAATTTTCCATCCCGCATGCAACCTTTAACGATTGCGCATGCTGCGCTATATTGTTGCTTACTTCCTATGGCCGGTTGAGCAGATCCATCAGTGTAAATTATATATTCATAGTGATCTAGAGGCATTATTTTGTTTGGTAGAGGATATTCTTGTTCGTATTGCAGAAATGCTTGTGTCTTTAAATTTGGGTCGTACCTGTATTCTACATCTGTTGCAGTGAGAGAATTAGCCCATTGTATCCATCTCGGATGTAAGGCTTTAGCGTTAGGAACGCTTGCCTTTGCCGCAGCCTCTAAGGCTGGAACCGGAGTCACTACTATTATTCGTTTCCCCTGAGCCAGTGCTCTTTCTCTCACTACAGCAGTCTGTACTGCTGTTAGAATCTTTTCTGTAGATGCGAAGCGCATCTCAGCATTTGTTTACAGATGTGATTTGTATGCAATTGGTACCGTTTCACCTTCATTATATGTCAGATAGGTGTACCCAGATTGACCTGCAATTATCCGGATCACTAGGTTGCGTACGTTTACGCGTGTCTGTAAGTGTTTGGAAGCTATCATATCAGCTTGTAAGGAACGAAGTGTATCTGTGTGTTCCTGTGTCCATTGTTTTACTGAAAAATCAGGTTTTATTAAATCGTAGAAAGGTTTTACTTTTTCTGCGTAATCCAAAATGTATGTTCTACCAAAATTTAGGAATCCCAGGATTGATTCTACATTTTTCAATGATTTTGGAGGTTGGAGCAGAGCGCATTTTTCTAAGAAATTGGCTGCTAGGCTTTTTCCTTCACTTGAAAGCTCATATCCTAAAAACAGGACGCTGAGGTGGGCAATTTTTGATTTTTTAAAGTTGAATTTATAGCCCTCAGATGCAAAACCCAAAATTATGGTATTCACTCTGTTCAAGTGTTCCTCTAGGTCATCGTCTGTCAGATAAATATCATCCACATAGGACAATGCCTCTTCATCCAAATTTTGTAGTAACTCAGTTACTCTGGCCAAAAACAACCCAGGGCTGTTCTTATACCCTTGGGGTAGTCAACAAAATTGCCGCTGGGTCCCTAGCGCTGAGAAGGCTGTTAGATACCTGCTTTCAGGCGCTATATTTTGGCAGAAAAATCCATTTGAGATATCAAGTGTTTTTTTAAATATTTTTTCCGCACAATGTTATTCATTAATGCGGCACTGTGTGCATTTTGGACTGCAAATGTCTTAGTGCAAGTGTTTAAATGTCTGTAATCTAGAACTAGACGATATGAGTTATCGGTTTCATGACAGGAAACAAAGGATTGTTCATTGGTGAGGTGAATGTTTCAATCACCCTCTAGTATTCAAGTGATCTAAGATCTCCCTGACCTGTTTTTTTGCTTGTTGCTTTATTGGATACTGCCTCTGTGCAGTTGGAGTAGTTTTTAAAGGAATTATGTGGTGGGTTGAATCCTCATCCCATCCAACATGGTTCTTGTATAATGCAGGAGCCTGGGCTACCGCCTACTCCTGCGCATATATGTGTTGCAAATGCCTGGGAATATGGTCTGAGAATGCAGGTAAAATTACTGTTTCTCCTCTAGGGCAATCCATGACGAATGCTGGCAGCCAATCTCGTTCAGCTAACAAAATGTCATAGCCAAACGTCAGGTTCTCCCAAAAGAGCCCTCTCACTGTTCTACATTTGTCCCCCTCCATCTGGAGCGTTATTTCATATACTTTATGTGGGACACTTACCCTAGTATCGGGTGTTTCTACCGTGATATAATCATTCAAGTCCGCTGTCACCAGAAATTTCATCAGGTTCTAGTGAGCTATTGTTATTTCTGCCGCACTGTCTAGCATTGTCAGAGCCCATTCCCCGTTCAGTAGTCGAGTCCTCAGAATTCTGGGCATGTCTGATCTTTAGACCTGCAACTTTCTTCTTTTTGAACTGTGGCTTTTGCTTTGGCTTCTCTTCTTTTTTAGAAGTGTAATCATGAGCGTTCTGCTTGTCTCTGGACTTTGTACGCTCTTCTTGTCTTTCTGACCGTCCTTCCCCTCTCGGAGTTTTTTGACGAACCCTGAAAGGAATGAAGGAACGTGTATCAGTATCCTGATACCTGTCAGGTTTTCTAATATTTTCCCTATTCCTAAGGTTGTACCTCTTTTCGGAGGGACCCTGTGGAGGAGATCTACCTCGGGATTGAGATCTGTTTCCTTTAAAGTTTTGTTGTTTTTTATTGTCCCACTTCTTCTTAGTTGAAGCAGGTGTCTGCTTGGAAGTGTCCTTTTCAGGACTGCCCATCAGTTGTGGTTTTAAAGCTTTTCAACCCAAACTGTCTCTGCCTAATTCTGCGTACGCAGTTTCAATTATTTTGGGTAGTTCATGTTGTTGTTCTAAAGGACTGAACTCCCTTAGGCATTGGCGGATAGCCACTGAAGCTGCTTCCCCTTTAATATTAGCTAATATTATGGCTGATACCTGGGCATAGTTACCTAGTAACTTCATCCCTAAGTGTAGGGCAGGCTCCTGGTGTCATTGTTTCAATGTCAGGATGTGGTGTGTAGTCTGCTAATATTGGCCATGTTGCCCCTTCTCTTCCGAGCGGACCGAGTCTTACTCATCTTCTTATGTGGGGTAGGGTATAAATGTTCCTGGTATAAATGTTCCTGGTACGTGAGCAGGACCTCAATGTCCTCAAACGGACAATATTCCGCTGGTGCATCTCCTTCTATGTAGGAGTGAAATGTTTTTGTTCTTGCATTTGCTGCTGGAAATGTAACCCACGAATAAAATACCTCTGTTCTGTTTGATTTGTGTGCCTCAATCATGAAAACTACTATGCCACCCCTAGATGATAAACCATGCTCTAGCAGTTTCAGGGTGAGTGTATTTCTAAAATTTGGTGCAATTTATATTGCGTCTGCATCTTCCTCGTCTGTGAGGGGCAGTTCTTGTTGCAGTGGGTCTAAGACCTGGTTAGTCATTGTTTTTAGTACACTAAATAACTTTTCAAGGGAACCAAGATACGGTGTTATGCACAATTTTAGGAACACTGTGTCCTTCAAGCTTGATTAACCAACAGCCAATAAATAGGATTTTTTAGCCAACTCAGCTGTGGCGGAGTTTGTGCCCACCCACTCCAGACGTCTCTGGTGTTTTGTGAGTAGGGGTCTCTGAGAATAGCACGACTGAACTACTCAGATTCTACTGTTAAATAAGTACCCAACCAACGTTGGCGGCGCCATGTCATGTAGTTCCTATATACCCTATACAGCATCTGCGCGTTTGGATAACATAAACTGTGGGATTGGTGGCAGACTGATTCTGTGCACCCCCACCGGATACATTAGCCTGTCTGTATCAGCTAGCTCACAGTGCCACTAGAATCTCCTCTTATCGGGGAGAGAATAGTTCTTGGCAACCTCAGAACATGACAACCCTGATCCCTCAGAATCGTGGGAACAATATACTACCTTTCGCTCAGTCACTCTTCTTACTTAGTTTGTCTCAGAGATACACAGAATAAACATAACGGGCGTTTTCAATAAGTATTTATTGAACAGTTGTTATTCTAGTGTAGAATAGATGAGCTGCAACAACCATCAGACAGTATCAGAGATATATGATTAGCAGTACTACAAAAGTAAAGGGATGGTATAGTTCTACAATATTGCAGAAATCATGAATATATACATGTACATAAAACACATGATAAAAAGTGTGTACTCCTACGATGCCTCCTAAACTAGATGTACCTAAATGTACCTAGCATCTGTGTAGGTGTTATGCCAAGAATCCCTCTAGGATCTAGTCAACCCCATTACCTGAGAGTTAGAGAATATGGGACCCCGTCCTGGTCTCTAGTTGCACACCCCGCGAGGGATGTTAGACCACTGCTAGCTGGAGCGTCTGCATGCAGGAACCTCAGCGTCACTGGTCAGTGTGTCAGCTGGGAAGTCACGGTCTCCTCTGTCTTTCTAAGCAAGACATGATGTATATATACCCATAGGTCTCCCCAGGGGTCCTACATTGCTGTGTTACTGTGTCGGCCTAAAGGATGACGTTGGGCCTGAACTTTATACAGAGATATTATACAGGAGATATCAGTCCTGCTGTCAGTCCTGCTGTTAATCCTGCTGTGCTTCCAAGAAGCCTCATGCATAATGTATGAGACTCGGACTAGGGAAAAACCCGCGTTCTGAATGCAGTGTCATATCTGGGTAAAAGGTCAGTCCCTATGAACTGTTATGTATGTAATGTAGGGAAGGATATAGGTGAGAGGTTGCAGTGTTACCTGTGCCTATATAGGGTACCTATATGGAATATAACAGCCCTTCCACTCTACTTGACTCACTACTCTATCTTGCACTGTTCTCACAACAGATGTGATTTGTGATGTCACAACTAATATTGTGAATAAAATTATTTTAGATGCTATAAGTGATAAAAAATATAAGGGTATAAGCGGTGCATGTAGAAGGTGCAAGTTATAGTTATTGTAGTGTGGCTACCGAGTTAAATACAATGTGTATGGAGGTGTGCGAGTTATAATAACTTAAAGGTGTTATGTGAATCATAAATTCAAGGTATAAATATAAGTTTACAATTTTACATTTTTGTTTAGTTTAAGTTTGGTTTGTAGTTAAAGAATCAATAAAGTTATATTAATTTAAAGGTGGTGTGCAAATTTGAAATGTAAGGTATAACTATAACTTTTGAATTTGTAATGTTTGTGTATTTTCAGTTTGGTTTGCATAGAAAAAATAAGTCAAGTAACCCTGATTATAACAAAGGTTTAACCATATATATATATATA